>ML372911.1:56154-153902 GCA_005239525.1 Nicotiana knightiana | reverse complement strand
TTCGATCCAAAATAACAGAACAAAAAGAAGGAAGAGAAGATTGAATCCGAAAGTGCACGATACAGAGAAGATATGGACTATTCAAGACGAGATTGAAGTCATCCGTTTGGTATATCCTGCCTTGGTCCGAAAAGCAAAGAGACGAAACCAACACATGCAGCTAATAAACATTCAAGATCCAAGTCAGAGCTAGCAGAAGATCAAGACTCAGAACAGGTCCTAGATAGGATTTTTTGTAACTAGCAGCTAATAGGTCTTTAGTTTAGTCTGTCGTCTTGTTTACTTTGGATGTAACAAGGGGAACCACAACAGTAACAGCAGCAACCACAGTGAAACCACAGTTCTTCGGTAGTCCCAGCTACCAAAACTTCCAGAACTACACTGACATGATTCCTTTATAGCCAAGGATATGAAGGCAACCTTCAAAGCAGGGCCGCAGGTGCGAGCTCCTCTCCACAGGTGCGAGCCCAGGCCTCTTGCCCCTCTTCCACATGTGTGAGTCTTTTCTCATAGGCGCGAGACCACAGGTGCGGTCCTTGAGCCGTAGGTGCGAAACCCCTATAGGCAGTGGGTTCTTTAAAACTCGGGACATAATCATTTTTCACCAATTTCTTCCTCCATAGTCGACCTTGAGAGCTTGGAAAAGGGCCAAACGACCTAGCTACTGAAAGGTAAGTGATTTCTACTCTAATATTAGTTTAATACATGAAATCCTAGGTAGATTAACCTCCTAATTAGTGAAAATCAAGGGTTAGAGTAAAAACCTAGGGCTTTATGAAATTTGGGGAATTACCCACTAAACTAGCTATGAAATCATAAAAAAACCATATATTAATGATCCTTAGGGTATGAGTAAGTGTTTCCTTCAAGAATTTCCGGAATCCGAGCATGTGGGCCCGGGGTGTATTTTTGGAATTTTTCAAAGTAGGTTGAAATAACTACTTAATTAGGTAAATTTCATACTTTTGAGCATAGATTAATTCATGTATACAATATTTGATTAGTTTCGAGTCCTTGAGAGACGAGTTTGGAGGTTCGGGCGCGTTCTTGACCCGGAAAGTAGGTGTTACGCGAGGTGAGTCTCATTTCTAACCTTGTAAGAGGGAATTGTCCCCATAGGTGATTATAAATAATTTCATGTCCTTATTTGCGGGGGCTACGCAAGCACGAAGTGATGAGAGTCCGGGCATAGCTACTATTATATTATGTTGGGTAGTTCTAGGACTCACAAGCATGCTTTTATGTGCCTTACATGTGTCCCTAAATGTATTTGAGTTGCATAGTATCCTTGAATTGGTTATGAGAATATTAGGAAGTTATGTTCAAAAAAATCATATTTCTTAAGTTCTTGCTTTTACGTACAATCTCTGTTAAACCCCTAAATATTGAAAAATTATGTGTATGTATACGGCACCCGTGTCGCATGTATGATTCGTGAGAGGGATAGCCCTACTATTATGTCAACTGCGTCGCATGTTCGATTTGCGAGCAGGGTAATAGATGCATCTATGGTTCGAGCCGTTCGACCCTCGGCAATGCACATTTATTTTTGCGACGTTTCGGTCGTACGCTTTCGGCCTATTATGTGCTATATGATTTACTTGGAGTCTTGTTGTAATTGTATAAACTGTTTCATGTGAAAAAGGGGATTTAGTGCATTATATGCTAGTGGAATTTGACATGCAAATGTAATTACAATTATACTTGATATTTTATGTCTTTGTGATTACTGCGACTGTTATGCCTGCCTAGTCCTTATTAAATTATGTTAAATAGAATTTTGACCCTAGTAAGTATCACATCTACCTCTCGTCACTACTTCTTCGAGATTAGGCAGGATACTCACTGGGTACATATCTGTTTATGTACTCATGCTACGCTTCTGTACTTAATTGTACAGGCTCTGAGGCAGGTGCATCTGGGTATTCATCCGGAGCTCGTCCCTGACGTACATTTGGCGTGGACTTCTCGGTGAGCTTCTTCCCTTGACGTTTTCTCTGGCAGCACCTTGGAGTTCCTCTTTAATTTTGCTATGTCTGTATTACTTTTCTTCAGACAGTAGGGCAAACTTGTACTTTCTTTTAGATACTCGTTTCTATTAGATGCTCGTAGACCTGTGATGCCAGTTCCTGGCAATGCCCATATAGTGGATATTCTATTCTTGTGGGTTGTAATGATGGTGGTGATTACTGTATTTATTCTCACTTTTGGTTGTTTAAGTCACTAATTTACTTCGAATTTATGCATTTGAAAGAAAAACCTCTCAAGTATGGTGAGTTGTTTTATAAATTAAAAAGGGATCACTAGTAAATTAAGGTTGGTTTGACTGACATCGAAGTTGGGCGCCATCGCCACCTAAATTGGGATTTGAGTCGTGACACTAGATTTCAAAGTCGTAAATACCCTATTGATGTAAATGCAGCTCTTACGAAGAATCTAGGTCAAAGGAGATCTCAACTAGATTATGCTCGTGTGTTGGAAAGTTTAATGTACATCATGAATTGTACATGTCCTAATATAGCTTGTGCAGTAAGTAAACTGAGTCGTTCACAAGTAATCCCGACCAAACTCATTGAATGGCAATGAAACGAGTTTTGGGGTATCTAAGGCATACCCAAGATTATGATTTTCATTACAGTAAGTATCATGCGGTAATTGAAGGATATAGTGATGCAAATTGGATCATTGGGTCATCAGAAACAAAGTCCATAAGTGGATATGTTTTTACAATTGGTGGAGGACAATATCGTTGGACAACTACTCTCTAATAGAATTATCACAATTGACTACGTAAAGTCAAAAGATAATGTGTCGATCCACTTACAAAAGGCCTAAATAGAGAGGCGGTTGATAAATCAACAAAGAAAATGGGACTATGGCCGAGGACAAGTCACTGTGACAGTAACTCTACCTAGAAGACTGAAGATCCCAAGATCTAGGTTCAACGAGATCAAACAAAGTCATTGGTGATGGTTCAACATTGTCAAATAAAATTTTGGTCTATTCTCGTGATGAGACAATGTTCAGTACCAAGGATAAAGCGTTGAGGCTTTTGGTTTCTAAGTTTGATACGGAGTATATCAAATAATGTATCTATGGGATAACGCGTTTAAGAATCACCTATATAAGTGTGAAGTGTAAACCGCTTCAAGGAGAACTTTGTAAGGCCAGTTCTCTATGCAGTTATGAACGAAGCGGTGTTCATGGCTGAAACGAACACAACAAAGAGAACTAAAGGCGGTTAAAGGGTTGATTGGGCGACTTATGGCTATCTAGGTATACACCAAAGTTCGACAGTTCAAAGATATCAAATTTACCGATTGACCGAGTATATCCGACATAAGTTCACTATGGAAAGTTCAAAGGGAAACCTACTTATTCAGATGCCATTAATCCTCAATTGTAAACCACACAGTTTTTCATGCATGCATATTTTCAGATAGCCATTTTCCATTCATGTGGTGGATTGTTGAATTTTTTTTCTAATTAGATAAGAGGTGTGAATGGGAAATGGAGGGAAACGAAAAGTTTGAAATAGTTTCTTTTACTAATGCACTTTGTCCCTCATCGGAAGAAGGAAAGAAAATATTTATGTTTATATAGAGAAGCACATGTTCTAGCTCTTAAAGAGTTGAGAAGAAGTGGTGTCTCGCGCCGTCGTCGTAGTCGCTCGGCTCGGCTCGGCTTCGGCTTCGGCTTCGGATCCGGAACCGGAACCAGATCCCGATCCGGATTCAGTCAATTGATATAATTGATTGATAATTTTTTGGACTAAATTTATTTCGCGTTTTCCGTTATATAATTTTCTTTTTCCTGATATTTTCGCGCGGATTTTATTTCGCAGATAATTTCCTAACGACTAACGGTCGTTTTTGAATTCACGATCAAACAAGAAAAGTTTTTCTGCCGAAACAGTACCTCATGTGAATAGGTACTTTCGCACCTATTCAAACCAGACTGTTTGGCTATAAATTCAAAGGTTTGGTCTCACTTTCTGACTACCAAAATTTGCATCTCACTTTCTGACTACCGAAATTTGCATACTCTCCCATCTCTCTTCTGCATTTCTGTATTTGTTTTCCAAAAGCAAAAACGTAAGCATCAGTGTGGTTTACTTCCGTTTGTTGAGTTCGATGAAGTTCTGTAATTTCCATTACCGGTATTACAGAATAGTTGTTCTGTTCTATCCTGGGAGGAATTAATCCAACAACCTTGGGCAACAGTGAGGAGATTAAATTCCTTAAGGAAACACTGTTTTCTGTTGGGCTCGGAACGTTATTCATTTCATTTTATTTTTGTCTTTAGTTTCTGATTTCGTTTTATTTTATAGAAATTATATTTTCGAATACAGACACTGACAATTACTACTGTACGAAATTATATGAATGATTTCGTCTAATAAATTAAATTATTTTAGGGGAACACTTTATGTCAATTCAACATAATCCTTTATCGGCATGAGCTATATTAGGTGTAAATTAATTTCCTTATAATTAATATATTTCCTTGTATGTAGGATCTTATTTTTATTTTCTTTCTTATCTAGAATATTTATAGTATCTACTAAGTTAATTCTCTTTTTTTTTTTCTTCTTAGTTCTATTTTTTCAGGTTAGACTAAAGTCAGTATCTATATATTGACTTCAAATTGGAGTGGAAATATAGAACAAAAATTATTCTTTAAATACCATTTCAAGATTTTAGCTGAAGAAAAAAGGCGTTTCAAATGTGGTGACACAACTTAACAAACAATTGAATATTATATTTCATGTTAAACATTTCAAGAAAATGTAGTTGGTTTGAGAGATGAAGATGATGATTAAGGAAGTTGGTAAAATTTGTATAACAATTTGCTGGTTTCAGTATCTTGTAATAGTTGCAGAGACCATACCTACAACATTGGATGGACCATTTAAGCCAGTAAGTAGGAGATTTGATCCTTCACTGCGTAAAGGCAGTGATGATTTGGGAATGGAACATCCAAGGCTTAAGAGGAATGTGACTTCATTTTTTCCAGAACAGATTGCTCTTGCCTTGTCATCTTCTCCTACTTCTATCTGGGTTTCTTGGGTCACTGGTATATCTTTTTACTCTTCTCTATGTTTGAATTTGTTTTCTTATCTAAGCTACTTTATGGTGAAAAAAAAAAAGGACTGCTTGGTTCTTAAATCTTGGGCGCCGGGTGTATTGGAAGCAACTTCTCCATCTATATAAAGTAGGGGCTATATAAAGTAGGGGCTATGGTCTGCCTACATTACACTAGGTTGTTGTTACTGTCGGCGTTGTTGTCGCTTAGTTCTTAAATCTTGTTCAAATCATAATTATTTAAGGGTTACAATTATTTCGCATATGATTGATTGGCTAAGAATTTTTTCTATTTTTTGACTTTATTGGTGTTAAGAGGATGCCTAGATCAAGAAATAGTGTGTACCAACCAAAATGTGGTTCTTTTGGACTCAAAGAACCAGAAACTGAGGGGAAAAAACTTGGTGACCAAAATATATATAAAGCTCTTTTAAAGGGCGTTATACTTTAACGGCGCTATATGTATAAAGCCTTTTTGAAAGGCTCTATATATATATATATATTATGTGGGTCCACCGTTAATGGCCCTCTTTCTTTGTTTTTGGAATCCACATGGCGCAAGATAACTGGATTTAATGTACCGAAAGAGGAGTAGAGTGTTGGGTGGTGCAATGGTTATAGGCTAGGTATGAACCACATTTTGGTTCCAGACTCCCTCATTTAGATGGAGTTAACTGGTCAAAGTTACTTACTGGAGTTTGACTTTTATGCACTCGCAAATAAACGGGTAAATACTCTAAAGAAAAAGGTGGGTAAACTGTTGGAGCATGTCAAATTGCACTGACAATGTTGATGTTTTAAACTGTCAGTATATAAAACTTGAATTCAATAATTTGAAGTATGGTTGCCTTCTTTCGTTATTCGAAATGGTGTATGCTATATTTAGTTTGGTTGGTTTCTTTTGGTCAAGTTATTTAGAAAATTTTCCATGATAATTTATTTTCTTTTTTGTGTTCCGGCATTGGTGGCTTCCAATTGTTTTTTAGCGGATGCTCAGATCAAGATGCATATAAATTGCAATATCGCTAGTAATTTTAGATGGATTTGATTGTTGAAATTGTTTTAAAGTAGTTTTGTGGTTTTAGGGGAAGCTCAGATTGGTCTAAATGTGACTCCACACGATCCAACAACAGTAGCAAGTGAGGTGTGGTATGGGAAGTCAAGTGGGAAATACACAATGAAGCAAAATGGGGTTTCAGTAGTTTACAGTCAGTTGTATCCATTTGAAGGTCTATGGAACTACACCTCTGGCATTATTCATCATGTGAAGATTGATGGTAATGTTATCTGCAGAAAACCTTTAAATTTCTGCATAGATTCCCTTTGTCAACATATCTCACTTTTTCCAGCTTCAAACTGAGATCCATGAATGTCAATAAAAGAGAACGCATTCTTGCAAACATTCACTATTTTTAATGTGCTAACTATTGGAACAACAATTGTAACCAGTTGTTTATCCCTTTGGATTAGCTCTTAGCTTTCATGCTTATCCTTAGATTAGATATAGATTTAGAGTTATCCTTTTGTTCATACTTATCTTTCAGTTAGTTAGCTCTAGATAGTGTTTTGATTTGAATAAGTCTCCCAACTCAAGGAGTACTCTTAGGAAGACATGTATTTAAACTGAGCTTGGCATTCAATACAGATACAGTTTTCCATCATATTCTTGAGTGTTTATACTAACTTGATTTGGATGATAAATTAGACCAGGTTTTGATACTTTAGTTTATGCTGCAATTGGAAGAATTATCTTTTAGCTGCCGAGTGAGCACGGTTTTGCCTTAAAAAGTCAAGTAGATATAGGGAACAGTTTGAATTACCTTTGGTTATTAGAAAATTCAATATATGCAAATTTAAGTGGCAGGTTCCTAGAGTAGTTAATCCCCTGAATTTGAGTGGTATATTGTATAGATATACCAGTTCACTATATATCTGTATATGGTGCTGAATATTGCCTCTGAATTATGAGCTGTTGCAGTGTAGGATAACTTAAATGTACGTATATCGCATTAGTTAAAGAAATCCTTCCACATATCTTTGCTTTGCTTCCTGCCACTAGTTATCTCTAATTAATCGATAGGAGGACCATAAGCTAAACTGTGTGTGTTGGTGAATCTAGCATATTTGTCTTATAGATCACAAGGAGAAAAATGTATATGTAATTAGTTTTTTTCTGATCGGAAAATGAGAGTTTTCTTTCCTACCATAGGTCTTGAACCTGAAACAAAGTATTATTACAAGTGTGGGGATAGTTCTCTAGCAGCAATGAGTAAGGAGCTTGAATTCGAGACCTTCCCATTGCCTGCACCTAACAAGTATCCACGACGAATAGCAGTTGTCGGGGACTTGGGTCTTACAAGCAATACAACCACAACCTTTGATCATCTCATGATGAATGATCCTTCCATGATTTTAATGGTCGGAGATTTATCTTATGCGAATCAATACCTTACATCGGGTGGTAAAGGAGCTTCATGCTTTTCTTGTCAGTTTCCAGATGCACCCATCAGAGAGACATATCAACCTCGATGGGATGGATGGGGAAGGTCATCTATTCTTTTTCTCACTTAACTAATCTCCTTTTGTCTTTTAAAACTTTTCTGCCCTTTCTCTATATCTTTCTTGATGGAGAGCCTCATGTCTTGCACTATCGCTATTAATGCTATATAGAATTGTCTTTTGCTACGGCAAATTGATACAAATAGTCAGCTTCTGCTGATATGTCTTGCAACTGAATATTGTTCTCTCTTTAGTTTCTAATCTTACATGCAGAATTTAGTTGAAGAAAGTAGAAATTTTTCTCATCTTTATAGATATTTGAACTCAAGATAATAACTGAATTTGTTGTTATACATTGCACAAAATATTCTGTGTTCCGCTGTAACAATGCCGCTTTGTTAAAGCTAGATGTTTGTGAGCAGAACCATCTAAATGGCCAACTTAGGTGCCTATTGCCAAATCATAAGTTGTTTTAGCCATGATTAAGGAAGACAATATACATATAAATGTAATTGTTGAGCATGAGGGGTGCAATAGTCTGTTTCGGGTGTGAAGTTTGAGTTGAAGCCAGTTACACTATTTATTGAGTGCTCATCAAAGTGATACCATTGTGGAACGACAAAACTGCTACAGAGCCTATTATATACACCTATGAGATAGAAAATGGAAAATAAAGTGAAAAATTGGAAGTGGTTGGATTTGAAACAAGCTAATCTGAATATGATTCTTTGTGGTGCATTACTAATTGAAGCAAAGAGAGAAATTTGAACTGAATAAACTGGAGTTGCAGGTTTATGGAACCGCTGATCTCAAGAGTTCCAATGATGGTTATTGAAGGAAACCATGAGATTGAGCCTCAAGTAGCAGGCCTCACATTCCAGTCGTACTTGACAAGATTTGCTGTTCCTTCAAAGGAATCTGGCTCTAACAGTAACTTTTACTACTCTTTTAATGCTGGAGGAGTCCATTTCATCATGCTAGGAGCCTATGTTGACTATAATCAGACCAGTAAGTAATTATGTTGCTTGAGTTAATAAATCATTTTTCATTTTTCTCTTCAGTATCTTCAGTCACTGCCTCTGATATACTTGCATAAAGAAAGATCATGCTGCAAATATGATGTGTTTTTTTGTTTAACTTGTATCAGGTGCTCAGTATGCTTGGCTTCAGGATGATCTGGAGAAAGTAGACCGTGGCATGACTCCTTGGTTAGTGGCTGCATGGCATTCTCCTTGGTACAATAGCTATTCGTCACACTACCAAGAATTTGAGTGCATGAGGCAGGAAATGGAAGAAATCCTCTATATGTATCGTGTTGATATTGTTTTCTCTGGTCATGTAAGATGAACAACACTCCTAATGGTTGGCTATAAATAAACAAATTAATGATCTCAGTTCTTAGTGATGTTTTCTAACACTCCACCTATCACAATACAATGAACTAAATCACTTAAAATAAGAAGCTATATTGGCTTATTTTCTGTCTTTTTATCGGATCATAGTATAGCTCATAGGACAATCATGATTGGTTCCAGAAAGTAGTGATCTAAGAAAGATCTTTTGTTAAATTTTCAAAAAAAAAAAAAAAAAAACATGTTCCTGTAACTATTGACAACCTAGCTATAAGGATTTAAGATTTCATGAAAACATTTCAGTAGAATTTCTTCACGAAAAGATAGGTTTCTCATTTTAACTTAATTTGTGTATTTCATGTCAGGTACATGCATATGAGCGAATGAATCGAGTCTATAACTATACATTAGATCCATGCGGCCCTGTTTATATAACAGTAGGAGATGGTGGTAATATAGAGAAAGTTGACGTTGATTATGCAGATGATCCTGGAAAATGTCCTTCACCAAGTGACAACATTCCAGAATATGGAGGTGTATGTCACATGAACTTTTCCATTGGACCTGCTAAAGGAAAATTTTGCTGGGACAGACAACCGGAATGGAGTGCATATAGAGAGAGCAGCTTCGGCCACGGGATATTGGAGGTAAAGCCAGAGCTTTAGCTGTACTACTTTTCTTTTACTTCCACATGTTTAATTCTCTCCTCTTCAAGTTTCATCTCTGTGTATAATTTATTCACCTTGATGTCAAACAAGCCTCTTTCATCAAGTTAAAGAAAGCCATTAGTCTATACCAAGATACTGTTAAATAGTAAATAACCTGCCATTGCTGCTGTGCCACTTCGTATTTCAAAGCTACAGAACTGATTCTGTTTCTGATAACAAATACTTATGTTTCATATTTACCATTGTAAATTTTTTTATGCATATTTCTCTTCTCCATTCATATGTGCAGATGGTAAATTCAACCCATGCATTATGGACTTGGCACCGTAATCAGGACATTTACCACGAAAACAGTCATGGTGATCAAATATACATTGTGCGACAACCTCAATCTTGCTCTGTACGACAACCTCAAAGGTGATCGCAGACAAATAGATCTTTCATAAAATTATTCAACAAAGTGAAACAGTAATGGAGTTTATAGAACAGTAACTCTGGTTATGATATAGCTGCTTTAGGATCTCCAATGAGGTTATGTGGTTTTAGGGGCTATACTCCAAGGAGAGGATGTCGTTGGCAGCCTACCTACATATCAGTTTCATCAGTAAAAAGAAGTAATAACAAATTGTTGCTGTCATAGTAATTACTAGTACTATTCACCAAAAGTATTTCTATTCCCTATTATTGAAGCATTTTTATTTTTCTCCGGAAAATGGCTCTAAGTGAGAGGCCATGCTACATTGAACTCAGCACTCTTCTTTCTATCAATGAAACATTGGCTTTTGGCTCTTTATCAAATGGTTATCTGGGGAACTACTTTTTCATTCTAAGACTAACTTCACAAAGGTGAAAATTTTCTGCAAGTCCTCTTCATGGCCTATAAAAGAAACTGCTGAAACTATCATTCTTCATAGCATGCCAAGATCTGCAAAACATTTTTAGTTAGCTCTATCTCTCGCGTTATCATCTCTTTATACGTGAGTCTCTAAGACTTACAATTCGAACACCAAGTCAAGGATTACTAGACATCTCGCACAGCAACTGTCAAAATCTTGATAGGTAAAAGTTTTTCCTGGAAAGTTGACAACTATATTGTTTGTTTAACCCAAAAGTAGATTTCTCGGTCAAAGTCAATATCTAGAAGTAATCGGGTTACTAATAACCAAGATTTACTTTACTTTTCCAACAATTTGAAAAAATAGATCAAGAAATGGAAATAATTGACAAAGAAAATATGAAATAAACTGATAATCACTCCCAAAGTTACGGCTTAGAACTTTGAGAACAAAGCAAAGAATAATTGTATAAATTTCAGTAATAGTCGTTTCTTGCCATTACAAATGAGATTCCAGTCCTTATATAGGAGCATACAATTATATTGGTTCCCTTACGTAATTTGGGCTCACTTATGATTAAAGATTCCTTGTAACTGCTCTGATTTTCCTTCCTTATTTATGACAGGTTCGTGTATCTTCCCTTCTTCACAACCTTTATTCATTTTGTTCCTGTTTCTCCTTTTACAACTGTCAGGAACCCCGTGGGTGTTCCTCCGATGCCTTTTCCGCATTCTTTAACTCATCTAATTAAGAACGCCACTTGTCCTTACATCTATGTTCCTCGTACCATGCCCCATCATCTTGTTGATAGTCCATGTGTCATGTCTTTTTCCACCAATGCAGATAGTCCCTCCACTTTCTGAATATACTCAACTGAATATTCGGGAAGTGGTAAGTTTTTATGGCTGGAATTCTTTGTCGTCGTTTCTTGAGTATCATTATGCCTCCTTCAGAATCGATGCGACGTATGTCACGTTCATTTAATGCCCATGCCACGTGGCTTCTTATGATTGGTTCTACAGTTTCTCGACACTTTTTTAGGGTTTTTTCTTTGGTTGCATCAGTCACGAAGTGACGGTTCCATTATGACACTTCATAATGACCAATTTTAACAGCGGTTATATCTCCTTATAAATACTTCATCCTTTTTTATTTCTTGAAACCTTCTTCGTTCTTCTATGTATCCATCATCTTAACCCTTCTTCGTATTTCTGTACCTTTCCTCTATATTTTCTTTGTTAAACTTGTCTTCTTCAACACCAGACCCTCGCAAAGTTGTGATCGTTGACGAGCTTGCTCCTTCTACTGCCCCTACTAGGAGTAGGAGAGGTAGTAGAGTCCGCAGCCTTGATCAGTGGGAGAAGGACTATGAAGCCCTCGAGGATAAGTCATCGCTAGATGTTAGTTGGACTTTTTTGAACACTCGCATCGAGACTTTAACTGAAGACAGCCAGGAAGGTTTTAACCTTAACGCTAAGAATGCTAGAGCCAGAAAAGCAATTGAACAAACTCAGCAACGTCAAATCTTTTCCACACTTAAAGAAGAAGGTTCTAAGGGTGATGGAGATGGACTTGTTTCTGACGAAGCTGATGTTCAACCCTCTTCTCCCCAAGTTGATCCTTCTTCTCTCCCGTTGATGGTGCTCCTTAGCTTTTCTCTGTTTGTTGGTTTTTGCTTGGAACTCCCTTATGTTTTTTGGACAACTTTCTCGGAAGGTTTGTTTTTGCTACCCGTATCTTTTTGGGGTTATACATAAATACTGCCCCTATTCTTTGGGGTTACGATATAAATATCTTTACTACTTTTGTCGCATATTATGCTTTCTGCCCTTTTAATATTTGAACTTTCTCTTGAACTTAAAAATGCTTTAATAGACCGTGACTTCGATATACATGAATTTTTATAAAAGGGGACCTTTTATATTAACGACACTAATAAAGATGACGTCTCATCTTCATATTGGTGCAAATATATGAAACATAAAGTAGACATGAAAAGAGAAATAATTTGAGGAAGTTTTATGCTTTGAACTTTCAAATAAATTTCGTACATCATTTTCATAAATGTTCATACAACACATTCATAACTGCTTTCCTTGTAGCAGGTTTACAAATTCGGGTCTATTCTCCCATGACTAAATTTATAGTCTTAACATAGAAACTCGTAAGAATATCTTGCATCCTTTTTGCGAGTTCGAACTCCTTTGAAATGTTTTCAAAGGTTTCTTCAAGGTTTTGATTCAGGCTGAACTATGCCCGTGGTTCCTTTTCCTTCCTTCTATTGCATAGTCACCCCAGTGTTGGAGCTTTGAAGTTGAAATCTCGAACACTGGATCACTCCTTTCTTTTGGTCCTTTCCTTGAAAAGGAAAATATAAACGGGACTTGGAGGTAATTTCTTAGATGATGATTGCATAACCCTTTTTCCCATCAGAAAAGTTGTAACCTAGAGCGGGAATAATTCAGTATTTTGCGTGTCTTTCGGGTTTAATATCATCATTTGGTACGGGTCACCTTTTTTCCTATCATCTAAAATGGTTAGTAAAATTCAAAAGAACAAAATAAAATCGAACTTGCGGGATACCTGATCATGGGTCTTTTCTTCGTTTTAGAAGTAATACTTCTTCAAATGGACTGCAATCCAGTTTGATAGCAATACCTTTCTATCCATGATTTCCAACTTGTATGCTTCTTTCCCAGCGATGCCTCGAACCCTATATGGGCCTTCCCAATTTGAGCTCAATTTTCCTGCATTTTCCATTTTTGTTGACCGAAACACCTTTTTGAGGACGAAGTCCCCAATCTTGAAGTACCTCAAATTAGATTTTCTGTTATAATATCGTTCAATCATCTGTTTTTGAGACACCATTCGAATTAATGCCGCTTCTCTCCTTTCTTCTAATAAATCCAAATTTACCCACAACTCTTCCTTATTTGCCTCTTTAGTGGCATGTGTGTACCTCAACTTGGTTCACCTATCTCCACCGGAATCAAAGCTTCTGCATCATATACAAGTGAAAACGGAGTCTCACTCATACTAGTTCTTGCGGTTGTTCGGTAAGCCCATAGCACCCCTGATAATAGTTCTGGCCATTTGTCTTTTGATTCTTCCAATATATTCTTTAAGTTATTAATAATAACTTTATTTTTTGATTCAGCTTGTCCGTTGGTCGCAAGGTGGTAAGGTGCGGATGTAATTCGTTTGATTTGCCAACTTTGGAAGAATTCTGTGATTTTCGCGCCAATGAACAGTGGGCCATTGTCACATACAATTTCCTTTGAAACTCCACATCGACATATATATTTCGCCAAATGAAATCCCTCACTTCTTTTTCCCGCACCTGTTTGAAAGCCCCTACTTATACCTATTTTGAGAAATAATCTGTTAAAACTAACAAAAATCGTACATTTCTGTTAGCTTGAGGCAACGGCCCTACGATGTCCATGCCCCATGTCATGAAGGGCCATGGTGAAATAACTGAATGCAACATCTCTGGCGTCGATGCATGATATTGGCATATCGTTGACATTTATCACACCTAGCTACAAAGTTTTATGCTTCTTCTTCCATTTTTGGATAATAATATCCTGCTCTTATTAATGTTTTCACCAACAATCTTCCCCGGCGTGATTACGGCAATGCCCCTCATGTACTTCTCTCATTACATACTTCGTTTGTGATGGACCGAGGCACCGTGCGAAAGGTCCACCAAACATTTTACAATATAAATTTCCACGAACTAAGCAGTACCAAGCAGCTTTTTGCCGTAGCAATTGTGACTTCTTCTTATCTTCAGGAAAGATACCATACTGTAAAAATCTCACAAATTCGTTTCTCAAATCCCAAGTTAAATTATTAAAATTTACCTCACTCTTGGTTTGATCTAGTGCCGCATGAAACAAATGTATCACAATAGTATTTACTACATTTGTTACATACGCAACATATGCGAGATTTACCAATGTGTCTGCTTCAGCATTTTCCTCCCTAGGTATTTGCACGGCTTTCCATGTCTGAAATTGTCTAAGAAATTCTCGTACCTTTTCCAAGTATTGTTGCATTCGCGTCTCTCTTGCCACGTAAGTCCCCTGTATTTGATTAACCACCAGATTAGCTCCGGTGAACACCGGTAGTTCTTTCTCTGCCTCAGGAACTAAATTCTTGCTAAAATCCGCTACAAAATCTGCTAATACCAGCGATTTTATTACAGTTCTAGGCTGATATGTGATATCATACTCACTGAGTTCTATTGCTCATTTAGCTATACTAACTGATAATTCCTATTTATGTAGTATGTTTCTCAAGGGGAAAACAATTATAACAGAAATAGGATGACATTGAAAGTAAGGTCATAACTTCCTAGATGCCATAATTAAGGCTAACGCGAGGTTTTCTAGGTATGGATACCGTTTCTCAGCATCAAGTAAAGACTTACTAACATAATAAATTAGGGATTGTTTACTTTTATCTTCTTGTACCAACCCCGCACGTACCGCTACTTCTGACACAAAAAGGTAAGTGAACAATCTTTCACCGTCTTTTGGTTCGGCCAACAGAGGCGGGTTTGATAGATACGACTTAAGGTCCTTGAGAGCTTGCTGGTACTCGTCAGTCCATTCAAACTGATTTTGCTTCTTCAGCACTGAAAAGAATTTAAAACTTTTTTCTAATGATTTTGATATAAACCTCCCCGGAGCTTCTATCTTGCCTGTTAATCTTGGCACTTCTTTCTTGCTCGTGAGTATATCTGGCATCTCCTCAATAGCTGTTATCTATGTGGGATTCACTTCACTACCTCTTTAGAAACAAGAAAACCCGAAAATTTACCTGACGCCACACCAAAAGCACATTTTTCGTGTTTAACTTCAAGTTGTACTTGCGGAGAATCTCAAAGGTGTCTGACAGGGGTTGAAAATAATCCCCTTCTTGTGTCGACTTGACCAACATATATTCTATGTAGACTTCTATAGTTTTTCCTAGATGTTTTTGGAACATTTTAGTCACCTATCTTTGATATGTAGCTCCACCATTTTTCAAGCCAAATGGCATGACTTTGTAAGAATAAGTCCCCCTGTCTTTGATAAACAAAGTTTTTTCTTCATCCATAGGGTCCATTTTTATTTGGTTATAACCTGAATATACATCTAAAAAACTTAAAAGTTCATGACCTGCAGTAGAATCAATTAATTGATCTATATGTGGAAAAGGAAATGAATCTTTAGGACAAGCCTTATTTGAATCAGTATAATCTACGCAAACTCGCCATTTTCCATTCTTTTTTGGAACCACAACGGTATTAGCTAACCAGTCAGGGTACTTCACCTCTCGTATTTAACCAATTTTTAAAAGATTTTGTACCTCATCCTGGATCACTTGATTTTTTTAGGACCCATGCTTCCTTTTTTTTCTGCTTAACAGGTGGGTTGTGAAGGATCCTCATTCAGTTATGAGTCATCACCTCCGGTGGTATACCTGTCATATCTGAGTGCGACCAGGGAAAGCAATCTACTTTAGCTCGTAAAAAATCAATTAACTTACCTTTTCATTTTTGGGCTTAAATTTGCTCCGATGTAAAATTTTCTGTCTAGCCAGTGGACAAATAATATTATAGCTTCGAGCTCCTCGGTAGTTTTTTTACTATTTTCATTTTCTTCTGGATCTTGAATAACATCAGGTCTTGAATCAACATCATTTTGTCCTTGCGTGTCTTCAATTGAGGTTTTCGAAATAGTATCCTCAACTGAATTCTGTAATTGTTATTTTGCGTCTGCATTATAGGCTATCGTGATTGTGATCACCACTGAGTTGATACTTCTTGAAGCTTGCTGATCTCCACGGATTTGACAGATTCCACACTAAAAAGGAAATTTGATAACTTGATGTAATGTGGAAGGGACAGCGTCCATATCATGAATCCACGGCCTTCCCGAAATTATATTATAGTCCATGTTTGCGTCTATCACCTGGAACTTTGTATCCTTGACGACCCCTTCTGCAAATGTGGTAAGTACAACATCCCCTTTTGTAATAACGCTTGAATTGTCAAACCCGGACAAGGACCATATTTTTGGTATGACCTTATCATTAGCTTGCATTTCATTCACCACCCTCAGTAAAATGATGTTCATTGAGCTACCTGGATCAATCAAAACCCGTTATAAGTTAGTATTATGTACAAGTAAAGATTACCAGTGCATCCTTGTGAGGAATCATCAAGTCGCCCGCATCCTCATCATCAAATGTTATATTGTCGCCATCCAAGACTTAGCAAACTCGCTTTCTGGGAGTGACCTTGACTTTTGATGTCTTTTTTGCGGCTTATATGTTACTCCATTGACCTCACCTCCCCTAGTTATTACGTTGACTGTTCTTTTTGGTGATGGAGGTTTTGGGGGCTCTTAGTTGTTCTTCATGTATGATTGTCTTCCTTTATCACTGAACAGATCAGTAAGATGACCCTGCTTCAACAAATTGTCGACCTCTCCTTGAAGAAGCCTACAATCTGTTGTTCTATGGCCATGATCATTATGAAATTCGCACCAGAAATTTGTATTTCTTCTGCTTAGATCTGATCTCAATTAATTAAGCCATCTACCTTATCCCCCATACCTCTTAAAACAGCCACTAACTCGGAGGTGCTGATGTTAAAGCTGTAATCTACAATTCTTGCTTGTGTATTGGAGTCATTGATTCGGGCATCTCATTCCATTTTGAACCTGGATGAAGAACTCGTGTCTTTTGTCCTTGGTCTTGAATCGAATCGTGCACTCTCATGTTTATATCGAGAGTCTCTCCCTACAGGTCCCATGTACGACTAGTATCTTATTCTATCCGCAACTTCGTATTGTACCTGTTGTACGCATCATTCCAAGTTGTTGCTGGAAATTCTCGCAAACTTTCTTTCAGCCTCCTCGTGGCTTCTGAACTTTTCTCGTTCAAGTTTCTCATGAATGCCATAGCCACCCAGTTATCAGGTACTCGAGGTAACATCATCCTCTACCGCTGGAATCTATCTACGAATTCCATGAGCAATTATGTACTCCCTTGTTTAACCTTAAATATGCCTTCCATCATTTTTTTAACTTTTTTAGCTTTCGAATGTGCTTTTATAAATGAATCTGCAAGCTCAGCAAAAAGAATCAATAGAATTTTTGGGTAAAAGAGAATACCATGTTAACACTCCCTTTGTGAGTGTTTCACCAAACTTTTTAACCAAACCAATTCGATTTCCTATTTGGTTAAGTCATTGCCTTTCACACCAGTAGTGAACATAGTTACGTGATCTCGAGGGTCAGTTTTTCCATCATATGTGGGAATATCATGCATTTTAAACTTGTTAGGAATTGGTAAAGGTGTCGCACTTGGCTTCCAGGGTTGTTGCGAATACTTGTCAATATCCACCCCTTTGATTACGGGTGGTACGCCTGGTATCTACTCTATACGATTGCTCTGTTCCTTCAACTTTTTCTGCAAAGTTAGCACTAAACTTTGTAAATTAGAATTATTTGGAGTACCTAACCCTCTATCATGAGATTCATTAGGATTTCTCCACTTCCAGAATTATCAAGCCTTCAACGCGGGTTCTCCAAAGTCGTTGTATTAACTGGTGGAGGAGTTTGTGCTGCATTGGGTAATCCTCTAACAAAATCTTGTAGTTCATTGTTCATGTGTTCCGCAATCAATAGGTTTAGAGCGTCTTGCTCCCCGATTTGGTTGTTTCTCTGCTGATCATCAGCGCGTGAAGTGGACCTTTCAAGCGAACTTCCACGGGATTGTTCAGGGATCCCATAGGTGTGTGGTGTGGTGGAGTTGCACCTTGTTGGTTCAGTTGATTGTTGTCGTTAACGGTTGACATATTTGATTGTTAAAGATTGGAATGTGAACAGATTATCAGATTTCCGGTAACTGAACTAATTTTTTTAATCCAAAAATAGATTTCTCGGTCAAAGTCAATATGTAGAAGAAATTGGGTTACGGATAACCAAGATTTACTTCACTTTCCTAACAATTTGAAAAAATAGATCAAAGAATGGAAATAATTGACAAAGAAAATATGAAATGAACTGATAAACACTCCCAAAATTACGGCTTAGAACTTTGAGAATAAATCAAAGAATAACTGTACAAATTTCAGTAATAATTGTTTCTTGCCACTACAACTAAAATTTCAGTCCATATATAGGAGTGTACAATTATAACGGTTCCCTTACTTAATTTGGGCTAACTAATGGTATTAATTGTCTAGATTTCCTATTACCATGTACAACCATAATGGAGACATTTATCATTAAAGATTCCTTGTAACTACACCGATTTCCCTTCCTTATTTATGAAAGGTTCGTGCATCTTCCCTTCTTCACAGGCTTTATTCATTTCATTCATGTTTCTCCTTTTACAACTGTCAGGTCCAGTTTTTTCCTCAGTGTAACCCCATGGGTGTTCCTCCCGTGTCAAATCTGCACTCTTTAACTCATCTAATTAAGAGCGCCACTTATCCTTACATCTATGTTCCACATACCATGTGTGATGACTCAAAGGGTCATCTTATAAATTAAGACTCCATTCCAGGCTCATTATCCTTAAAAAGACTAATTTTTATTTACCTCGATTTGCATGCACAGTCCGAGCATGAAACCAAAAAGCTTTTATGTGAAAATATGAAAAATAATAATTTTTGAAATTTAAAATTTGGTTTTCGTTGACTTGGTTCAACATTTTGAGTGAACATACCCGGATCCGTGTTCCGAAGATCCCGGGAGGTCCGCAGTAAAATATGGGACTTGAGCCTACACCCGGAATTGGATGTCGAGGTCCCTAGTCTTAGAAATCAATTTTTGAAAGAAATTGTTTTGCTAGATTTTTAAGGAAATAAAGAAATGAACTAATGTTTGAACTCATTGGTATCGGTCCCGTATTTTGGTTCCGGATCTCGGTACATGTTTGTTATGATATTTAAGTCCTATCTGTGAAATTTGGTGAGAATCGGAATTGAGTTGACGTGATTCGGACATCCGGTTGAGAAATAGTGAAAGTTAAGTGTTCTTGAGAAAAATAATGAGTTTTGAGGTTAAATTCATAGTTTTAGATGTTATTTTCATGATTTGATCGCACGAGCAATTATGTATGATGTTTTTAGACTTGCGTGCATGTTTGGTTTAGAGCCCCGAGGGCTCGGTGAGTTTTGGATAGGCTACGGGATGTTTTGAACATGTTAAAGTCTGTTGTCTTTGTTGTTCTGGTGCACAGTCAATTTGTTCTTCGTGTTCGCGTTACTCCACTCGCGAATGCATAGAGTAGAATTTGCACTGGGGTCATTTTGTGATATGTGAACGCATGGCCCTGGACGCGAACGTGAAGCACTGGGGGAGACCATTCGCGAACGCGTAGGGTTAAGTGGGCCTGGGGAGGGGGGACCTATTTCCTTCTATGCGAACGCGGCCAATACGCCACGAACGCGAAGGCCTTTGGTCCAATACTCATCGCGAACGCGGCAGGCGCATCGAGAACGCGATGAAGGCCTGCCCAGTTATAAAAAACAACTTTTAAAAATCAGGCAGAACCTATTTTCTTCATATTTTTCGAACTACAAAGACCTAGAGGCTATTTTCTTCACACAAATTCATCCCCAAAGTGTTGGTAAACAATTCTAAACTCTTCTCTTTCAATTACCAAATGTTTTTCATCGCTTTTCAATCAAAAATTAAGAATTTTCATGGTAGAAATTGAGGGTTTGGGTAGAATTAGAGAATTTTGTAAAAATCAAATTTTGACCTCGAACTGGGTCAGATTTCGAAACAAATTACATATTTGGGCTTGGGGTGAATGGGTAAATAAAATTTGGTCCGAACCCCGAGTTTGGACCAAGCGGGCCCGGGGTCGGGTTTTAACTTTTTTTTGAGAAAACTTAGGAAAACAATGATTTTTCAGTAAAGTTAGTTCCTTTAGCATAAATTAATGATACTAAACTAATTATGATTATATTCGAGCGGGTTAGAGGCAAATTCGAAAGGAAATACGGTAATTGAGCAGTAAGTGGCCTGCGAATTTGAGGTAAGTGCTTGGTTTAACCTTCACTTGAGGGAATAGGAATTCCCAACTTAATTGCTATGTGAAATTACATGTGTGTGGTGTATAGTTGAGGTGAGGAGTATTTATGCACCCCCAAATTATCTGATTAACATGACCCCTTTCCTCGTTTCTTATTATTTGCTTCCGGGCTTAATTGTTTCATGATCATTGATGTTTATATGTCGATTTGGATTCGTTAACTTATTGTTAAGTATTGTTTCAAGTATTTAGAAAGTGTTGGTTGTTCTCTTGGTTTTGTTATGTTACATAAGGATTGAGTTGAATGTCAATGTTACGATATGTATATAATTTCCTGTTGGTTTCGTTGTGAAATGATAATTGATGAAGTTTATGAGTTTTACAGCTTCTGTTTACAATTGTTGATACAAAAATATTGTGAAAGGCTTGGCCTGAATTATGAATGTTTTCGTAAATAAATTGATATGATATGTCTGGTGGGAGCGGGTTGCACGCCGCAATAAGGAGTGATAAGGGTGGACAGGTGGGATCGGGTTGCACGCCGCAACAGGAGAAATAAGGGTGATATATATATAGGGAGGAGCAATAAGGGTGGACAGGTGGGAGCGGGTTGCGCGTCGCAACAATGAGCGATAAGGGAGAATAATTATGTTTTACTGATTTTTAAAAATTAAGGATTTGGAAAACTCCGGTTTTATTAAAAAGGTTTTCGTACTCTGATCTCTACTGTGATTTAAATTGAAACTTGGAAATGTTGAGGAGTTGATTATAGTGGATATCTGAAAAGAGTTATCCGAGTTGGTTTTACTTACTGTAGCAAGTTACTGGTTATTTAGTTTATTAGTATTATTTCTTCTTGTTTTATTATATATTGTTCACAGGTTATATTGTTAATGTCCCGCAGTAGCCTCGTCAGTACTTCGTCGAGGTTAGGCTCGGCACTTACTCAGTACATGGGGTCGGTTATACTGATACTACACTCTGCACTTTTTTGTGCAGATCCAGGTACCGGCCAGAGTTAGGGTATTTTAGTAGCTGACATCATCGTTTGGAGACACGAGGTAGATCTGCTAGCGTCCGAAGATTCCTGGAGTCTTCTCTTTACTTTATAGATGTTGTTTTATTTCATTCAAAACAGAGATATATTCTTTCAAACCATTATTTGTAGTATTCTTAGTAGTTCGTGAATTGTGACACCAGACCCTGGGTAGTTATATAGTTAGTTTTAGTTCGTGGTTCGTTTCATCATATCGAATATTATTCATGATTACATTTTTTGGAAATTATTAGATTTAGTTTATTTTAAATTGTCTCATTGTGTTTAAGTAAATATTCAAAGGAAAATGGCTAATCAAGTTCTAACATTGGCTTGCCTAGCAATTGTGGTTTTAGGCGTCATCAAGATCCCGTGGGTTTGGAATTTGGGTCGTGACAAGTTGGTATCAGAGCACTAGGTTGCATAGATCTCACAATTCACGAACAAGCTTGATAGAGTCTGAGGGATCGGTACGGAGACGTCTGTACTTATCTCCCAGAGGCTATGAAGTTAGGAACAAACTCAATTTTTATTTCTACTCTGTCGTGAGATTCTTGGTATCTCAAATACTGATTGAACTATTCTACTCTCTCGCATATGGTGAGAACACGTGCTTCTTCTTCCGCTGACCAACAATCCGGTCTTCCAGCAATAGCAGCTCCCATTAGGGGCAGAGGCCGAGGCCACGTCAGAGGCCGAGGCAGGGGCAGGACTCAGCCCGTTGCTCATACTGCAGCCCCAGCTGCGGAGCCCCAGATTGAGATTGATGGGGGGCTCCAACTCAGACCATTCCAGCTGAACTAGCTCAGGTCCCAGAGAGGTTTATTGCTACCCCGGTACTTCAGGATTCTTTGGTCCGATTAGTGGGCCTTATGGAGAGTATAGCCCAGACTGGCACACTCCCTCTTGAAGCATCCACATATTAGGCTGGAGGAGGGGTCCAGACTCCTATTACCCACACTCCTTATCAGACTACTCCTCAGATCCAGACCCCAGCAGCCAACCTAGTTGGGGTAGTTCATACAGTTGCTGCAGCCCCGATTACTGAGGGGGCAGCTATGACTTCCGATGCTTTGTGGAGATTGGACAGGTTCATCAAGTTTTTCCATGTTCACTTCAGTGGTGCTACTTCAGAGGATCCTCAGCAATATCTGGACAGATGTCATAAGGTTCTTCGTAACATGGGTATTTTGGGGACCAATGGGGTCGACTTCGCCGCGTTTCAGATGACTTGTTCCACCGAGAAATGGTGGAGGGATTATTTGTTGACTAGACCAGTTGGGTCACCTGCTCTGACTTGGGATCAGTTTTCTCACCTCTTTTTGGAGAAGTTTTTGCCTATCACTACCAGAGAAGAGAAGCGTCGTCAGTTTTAGCGTCTTTAGCAGGGCGGCATGACAGTTACCAGTATGAGAATTGTTTTGTGGATTTGGCTCGGCATGGTATTCTTCTATTGCCCACAGAGAGCGAGAGGGTTAGGATATTTATTGAGGGCCTTGCCCAGCCCATCAGGTTGCAGATGGCTAAGAGACAGGGACTGAGATTTCATTTCAGGATGCGGCCAATGTGGCCAGGAGAGTTGAGACGGTCCTCGGAATGGGGGGTCAGGTGTCAGACAAGAGACCTCGCCATTCCGGTAGATTTAGCGGTGCCTCGTCTGGAGGCGGAGATACTCAGGGTAGAGGTCATTCTTCCATGCCATTTAATTCAGCACTTCAGACATCGCATGGTGCCTCAGGTGGTCGTGGATCTTACTTGCCTTATTCTGATCAGTCAGCCCTTATCAGAGCACCTCCTCTTCCGAGTTATTATCGTGGTCTGCCGGTTCATCAGGGTCAGCCTCAGTATCAGGATGGTGTTATGAGTGTGGTGAGTATGGGCACATTTGGATATCTTGTCCGAAATTTTTAGGTAATCAGCCTCAGTACCAGAATTCTTGCGCTTTAGTTCTGGCACCAGCTACAGTACCACCTGCCCAGCCAGCCAGGAGTAGGGGTCAGGTAGTTAGAGGTAGAGGTCAGAATGTTAGAGGTGGAGGTCAGCATGCTAGAGGTGGAGGCTATCCCTCTAGAGGTGGCGGCCAGCCTGTTAGAGGTGGAGGACCACCTGTCAGAGGTCCTCCCGGTGACGCAGTTCAGGGTGGTGGGCCCCAGTCCCGATTATATGCATTTCCAGCCAGAACCGAAGCGGAGTCCTCCGATGCAGTTATCACAGGTACCATTTCGGTTTGTAATAAAGATGCTTCAGTTTTGTTTGATCCGGGGTCTACTTATTCTTATTTGTCATCCTATTTTGCCTCGTATTTGGTTTTGCCCCGCGATTCTTTGAGTGTCCATGTTTATGTGTCTACGCCAGTGGGGGATGCTATTATTGTAGATCGTGTATATAGCTCGTGCGTAGTCATTATTAAGGGTCTTGAAACTAGTGTAGATGTTTGCTTCTTGACATGGTCGATTTTGATGTCATATTGGGCATGGATTGGTTGTCACCTTATTATGCCATCTTGGACTGTCACGCCAAGACAGTTACTTTAGCTTTGCCGGGATTGCCTCGGTTAGAATGGAAAGGGACTCCTGGTCATTCTCCCAGCAGAGTGATTTATTAAGCCAAGGCTCGTCGCATGGTTGAGAAGGGATGTTTGGCTTATTTGGCTCATATCCGTGATTCTGATGCCGAGGTTTCTTCAATAGAGTCCATGCCTATTGTTTGGGAGTTTCCTGAAGTGTTTCCTGCAGACCTGTCGGGGATGCCACCTGAAAGGGATATCGATTTTTGTATTGATGTTACTCCGGGAACTCAACCCATTTCTATTCCCCCATACCAGATGGCCCCGTCAGAATTGAAAGAACAGTTGCAAGACCTGCTTGATAAAGGTTTCGTCAGGCCTAGTGTCTCGCCTTGGGGTGCACTGGTTTTGTTCGTAAAGAAAAAAGATGGATCTATGAGAATGTGTATAGATTACCGGCAGTTGAATAAAGTTACTATAAAAAATAAGTATCCATTACCGAGAATTGATGATTTTTTATCAGCTTCAGGTGCCAGTGTGTTTTCAAAAATTGATCTGAGATCGGGCTACCATCAGTTGAAGATTAGGTCGTCCGATGTTCCTAAAACAGCCTTTCGGACTAGGTATTGGCACTATGAATTTTTGGTGATGTCTTTTGGCTTGACTAATGCCCCAGCAGCCTTTATAGATTTGATGAATTGAGTTTTCAATCCTTATCTGGATTCCTTCATAATTGTGTTCATTGACGATATTCTTATATACTCTCACAGTCGGGAGGAGCATGAGCAGCACCTCCGTATAGCAGTCCAGACTTTGAGGGATAATCAGTTGTATGGAAAATTTTCAAAGTGCGAATTCTGGTTAGATTCAGTAGCTTTCTTGGGTCACGTCGTATCAGCAGATGGTATTCAGGTAGATTCCAAGAAGACAGAGGCAGTCAAGAACTAGCCTATACCCACTTTAGCCACGAAAATAAGGATCTTCTTGGGTTTGGCGGGATACTACCGTCGTTTTGTGGAGGGTTTCTCGTCTATAGAAGCCCCGATAATGAGATTGACTCTGAAGGGTGCCCCATTTGAATGGTAGGATGAGTGTGAGGTGAGCTTCCAGAAGCTCAAGACAGCCTTGACTTCAGCACCGGTATTGGTGTTACCCTCAGGTTCGGGATCTTTCACGGTATATTGTGATGCTTCCCATGTTGGGTTGGGAGCGGTATTGATGCAAGAGGGCAGGGTAATAGCATATGTGTCTCAACAGTTAAAGATTCATGAGAAGAATTATCATTTCCACGACTTAGAGTTGGCAGCCATTGTTCATGCATTGAAAATATGGAGGCACTATCTTTATGGCGTGCCATGTCAGATTTACACGGATCATCATAGCCTCCAGTACTTGTTCAAGCAAAAGGATCTTAATCTGAGACAGAGGTGATTGCTAGAGTTATTGAAAGATTATGACGTCACTTATAGGCAGTCTTGCATTTATTCCAGTCGGTGAGAGACCATTAGCTTTAGATATTCAGACTTTGGCTAATTAGTTCGTGATGTTGGATATTTCGTCCAGCCATATTCTATCTTGTACAGTTGCTCGGTCTTCCTTATTCGAGCGAATCAGAGATCGGCAGGATGATGACCCGCACTTGATGGTCCTTAGGACACCGTTCGGCATGGTGGTTCCAAGAAGGTTAAAGTTGGAGATGATGGTGTTTTTAGGAGGCAGGGTCGTATATGTGTGCCCAATGTTGATGGCCTTCGTGAGTTGATCCTTGAGGAGGCCCAAAGTTCTAAGTATTCTATTCACCCGGGTGTTGCCAAGATGTACCAGGACGTGCAATAGTACTACTGGTGGCAAAGGATGAAAAAGTATATTATTGCTTATATGGCTCGTTATTTGAATTGCCAACAGGTGAAATATGAGCATCAGAGACTCGGTGGTTTATTTCAGAAGATAGAGATTCCTGAGTGGAAGTGGGAGCGTATCACTATGGACTTCGTTGTTGGACTCCCACAAACTCAGAGGAAGTTCGACGTCGTTTGGGTTATTGTGGATAGGTTGACTAAATCAGCACATCTCATTCCAGTGGCAAGTACTTACACTTCGGAGCGGTTGGCAGAGATATATGTTCGAGAGATCGTTCGCCTTCACGGTGTGCCCGTGTCTATCATTTCTGATCGAGGTACGCAGTTTACCTCGCACTTTTGGAGGGCAGTTCAGTGAGAATTGGGTACCCGAGTTGAGTTGAGCACAACATTTCATCCTCAGACGGACGGGCAGTCCAAGCGTACTATTCAGATTCTATAGGATATGCTTCGCGCTTGTGTTATTGACTTTAGAGGTTCTTGGTATCATATATTTCCGTTAGTGGAGTTAGCCTACAATAATAGTTATCGGTCGAGCATTCAGATGGCTCCCTAAGAGGCGTTATATGGTAGACGGTGTAGATCGCCAGTTGGGTGGTTTGAGCCAGGAGAGGCTCGGTTATTGGGTACAGACTTAGTTCAAGAGGCCTTAGATAAGGTCAAGATTATACAGGATCGACTTCGTGCAGCTCAATCTAGGCACAAGAGTTATGCTGATCGTAAGGTTCGAGATGTGGAATTCATGGTTGGAGAGAGTATTACTTCGGGTATCACCCATGAAGGGTGTTATGAGATTTGGAAAGAAGGGTAAGTTGAGCCCTAGGTATATCGGGCCATTTGAGATTCTTGATAGAGTGGGGGAGGTAGCTTATAGACTTGCGTTGCCTCCAGGGTTATCCTCCGTTCATCCGGTATTTCATGTATCTATGCTCCGAAAATATCATGGTGACCCATCCCACGTGTTAGATTTTAGCTCTGTCCAATTGGACAAAGATTTGACTTATGAGGAGGAGCCGGTATCCATTCTAGACCGGCAGGTTCGTCAGTTGAGTTCAAAGACTTACCCTTCAATTCGAGTGCAGTGGAGGGGTCAGTCTTCTGAGGCAACTACTTGGGGAGTCCGAGTCGGACATGCAGAGTAGATATCCCCACTTGTTTGCTAGTTCAGGTTATTTTCTATGTCCGTTCGAGGACGAACATTTATTTTAGAGGTGGAGATTGTGATGACCCAAAGGGCCATCTTATAAATTAAGACTCCATTCCAGGCTCATTAGCTTAAAAAGACTAATCTTTATTTACCTCGATTTGTGTGCGTAGTCCAGGCGTGAAATCGGAAATCTTTTATGTGAAAATATGAAAAATAATAATTTTTGGAATTTTAAATTTGGTTTTTGTTGACTTGGTTCAACATTTTGAGTGAACAGACCCGGATCCGTGTTCCGACAATCCCGGGAGGTCCGCAGTAAAATATGGGACTTGGGCCTATGCCCGGAATTGGATTCCGAGGTCCCTAGCCATAGAAATTAGTTTTTGAAAGAAATTGTTTTGCTAGATTTTTAAGGAAATAAAGAAATGAATTAATGTTTGAAATCATTGGTATCGGGCCCGTATTTTAGTTCTGGAGCCCGGTACATGTTTGTCATGATATTTAAGTCCTATATGTGAAATTTTGTGAGAATCGGAGTTGAGTTGACGTGATTCGGACGTCCAGTTGAGAAATAGTGAAAGTTAAGTGTTCTTGAGAAAAATGATGAGTTTTGAGGTTAAATTCATAGTTTTAGATGTTATTTTCATGATTTGATCGCACGAGCAAGTCCGTATGATATTTTTAGACTTGCGTGCATGTTTGGTTTAGCGCACTGAGGGCTCGGGTGAGTTTTGGATAGGCTACAGGATGTTTTGAACATGTTAAAGTCTGTTGTTGTTGTTGTTCTAGTGCATAGTCAATTTGTTCTTCGCGTTCGCGTTACTCTACTTGCAAACGCATAGAGTAGAATTTTCACTGGAGTCATTTTGTGCTATGCGAATGCATGGCCCTGGACGCGAACGCGAAGGACTTGGGGGGAGACCCTCCGTGAACACGACCAGGTCATTGCGAACGCGCATGGTTAAGTGGGCCTGGGAGGGGGGACCTGTTTCCTTCTATGTGAACGCGGACAATACACCGTAAACGCGAAGGCCTTTGGTCCAGTACGCATCGCGAACGCAGGAGGCCCATCGCAAACGCGATGAAGGCCTGCCCAGTCATACAAAACAACTTTTAAAAATCGGGCAGAACCTATTTTCTTCATATTTTTCGAACTACAAAGACCTAGAGGCGATTTTCCTTACAAAAATTCATCCTCAAAGTGTCGGTAAACAATTCTAAACTCTTCTCTTGCAATTACTCAATATTTTTCATCACTTTTCAATCAAAAATTAAGAATTTTCATGGTAGTAATTGAGGGTTTGGGTAGAATTAGAGATTTTTGTAAAAATCAAATTTTGACCTCGAATTGGGGTCAGATTTCGAAACAAATTGCATATTCGGGCTCGGGGGTGAATGGGTAAACGGAATTTGGTCCGAACCCCGAGTTTGGACCAAGCAGGCCTGGGGTCGGGTTTTAACTTTTTTTTTTAGAAAACTTAGGAAAACAATGATTTTTCAGTAAAGTTAGTTCTTTTAGCATAAATTAATGATGCTAAACTAGTTATGAAGAGATTCGAGCGGGTTAGAGGCAAATTCGAAAGGAAAAGCGGTAATCGTGCAGTGAGTGACCTGCGAATTTGAGGTAAGTGCTTGGTTTAACCTTGACTTGAGGGAATAGTAATCCCCAACTTAATGGATATGTGAAATTACGTGTGTGTGGTGTATAGGTGAAGTGACGAGTATCTATGCACCCCCAAATTATCTGCTTAACATGACCCCTTTCCCTGTTTCCAATTATTTGCTTCCGGGCTTAATTGTTTCATGATCATTGATGTTTATATGTCGATTTGGATTCGTTAACTTATTGTTAAGTATTGTTTCAAGTATTTTGGAAGTGTTGGTTGTTCTCTTGGTTTTGTTATGTTACATAAGGATTGAGCTGGATGTCAGTGTTACGATATGTATATAGTTTTCGATTGGTTTCGTTGTGAAATGATAATTGATTAAGTTTATGAGTTTTACAAATTTTCTTTACAATTGTTGATACAAAAATGTTGTGAAAGGCTTGGCCTGAATTGTGAAAGTTTTCGTAAATAAACTGATATGATATGTCTGGTGGGAGCGGGTTACACGCTGCAACAAGGAGTGATAAGGGTGGACAGGTGGGATCGGATTGCACGCCGCAACAGGAGAAATAAGGGTGATATATATATATATGAAGGAGAAATAAGGATGGACAAGTGGGAGCGGGTTGCGCGCCGCAACAAGGAGCGATATAGGAGAATAATTATGTTTTACTGATTTTCAAAAAATAAGGATTTGGAAAAATCCGGTTTTATTAAAAAGGTTTTCGTACTCTGATTTACTGTGATTTAAATTGAAACTTGGAAATGTTGAGGAGTTGATTATAGTGGATATCTGAAAAAAGTTATCCGAGTTGTTTTTACTTAATGTTGCTAGTTACTGGTTATTTAGTTTATTATTACTATTTCTTCTTGTTTTATTATATATTGTTCACAGGTTATATTGTTAATGTCCCGTCGTAGCCTCGTCACTATTTCGTCGAGGTTAGGCTTGGCACTTACTCAGTACATGGGGTCGGTTGTACTGATACTACACTCTGCACTCTTTTCTGTAAATCCAGGTACCGGCCAGAGTTAGGTAGATCTGCTGGCATCCGCAGATTCCTGGAGTCTTCCCTTTACTTTATAGATGTTGTTTTATTTCTTTCAAAACAGAGATATATTCTTTCAGACCATTATTTGTAGTATTCTTAGTAGTTCGTGAATTTTGACACCAGACCCTGGGTAGTTATATAGTTAGTTTTAGTTCGTGGTTCGTTTCATCATATCGAATATTATTCCTGATTACATATTTTGGAAATTATTAGATTTTGTTTATTTTAAATTGTCTCATTGTGTTTAAGTAAATATTCAAAGGAAAATGGCTAATCAAGTTCTAACATTGGCTTGCCTAGCAAGTGTGGTGTTAGGTGCCTTCACGATCCCGTGGGTTGGGAATTTGGGTCGTAACACCATGCCCGTTATCTTGTTGATAGTCCACGTGTCATATCTTTTTCCACCAATACATTGTTATGACTGAACAGGCTGAGTCCGTCACTACCACTTGCATTGGACGTTGCAGCCGCACATGTATCTTCTCTTATTTATTACTGTAATGAAACAATAAAAGAAGAATAACAATATTGCAGAGAAAGAGAGAGAGGGGATTCTTATTGAATTTTGGGATGAATTACAATGAAATAGGACCCCTCTATTTATATGGAAAGAGGGACTTAGCCACCAAGTAAAATCCCTAAGATCTCTCTAAAATATAGGCATTCACCTTAAATAGAATTCTATTTATAACGCTCCCTCTTGAATGTCTATTCAACAACTAATATGCCTCGTTAAAACCTTAACTAAAATAAAATCCAATGGGAAAAAAATTCTAGAAAAGGAAAAAGAGTACGCATATCAAACAATACGCCTTTGGCTGCCTCGTTAAAAACCTTGCAAGGAAAACCCAGTGGGACAAAATCTTGTAAGGGAAAAATAGTACAACGCATATTAACTCCTCCTAATGAGATCATCAATTCACATCCTTAAGTCTTCGCATTCCAATCTTGTGCACTAACTTCTTGAAAGTTGACGTCAGCAGAGATTTGATGAATAAATCATCCATATTAACTTCAATGAATATGTTACACCTTGAAAATCCTCGCTATCACATTATCATGTTTATAGAGAATTCATAATTCATTCCACGTAACTTTTTCTCAAATGTTTATCATCTATCCCCTCATGTTAGAAAAACTAACGTGTTTTCTCAACTTTGGAAACTCATCTTTGTGTGTTATGGTGTTAATCAAAATATACACCGCACAGCAATAATAATTAATAAGATAGAATTATTTAGTTCCTGACCCTGAACCACTTGTGAGGGGAGAATGTAATATACTTTCGTATATAACGTATATTAAATTGATATAGATAACTTCGTTCTCATAAGTAATAGTTTAGCTATTAAGTGGAGGCACTCAATAAATCATTTTGGTAAACCAACTGTGATGCAAACCAACTTATCAAGATGAACTATCTTGAATAGAAAATCTGGAAATTATGCTCTAAATTAAATTATTGAGCAGTTACCTCGCAAACACCAGGTTTCAGGTTAATGATAATCGCACATGTAACCATCTCATACATGCATCTTATGTGGTATACATGGCAGGTGAATGGGCTCATATTCACCTTTGATATTTTCAGCATTCATGGGATTTAATCTCAATTTTAGTTGGTCTATTAAATAATGGGAACAAACACTATAAGAGAATTTATATAGAACTTTCTAGTTCTTTAATAATGTGAATTCTCTATTATTTTTTCACATCATACTTAAATTAACATGGCTAAGTCAATTATGCCAGCTGCATAAATTATCAATATTGATAAACTTTAGGTTTACACCATGACGTGTGCAATTATCAATAAAATTCAAGTTTATTATGATATGGGTATTTATATCAATAAACTTCTACTTTATTGTGGTATTCTTTTGTTTGTGTAGTACAAACTGGAGAATAAAGCAGGTAGCTTTTCACATACATATTACCCCGCTACAAATTGTAGTAATAGAAGATATTAAATCTTTCTTTTATTTATAGTCTCGGTATAACCAATCGCTTTCGCGAATACTTTAAAAACTCAATAAGTTTCTTTGAGACTTACTACGGCACTATACCTTATTGATAATCAATTTTATTTCTCCAAAGTGGTATAATTGGCTCTTCTAGAACTTTCTATTAATTTTGTACTACCACATATTCATCAACATCCATATGGGGAATATCTCTTTCAAGGAGAAAGCTATACTATTATGGTCATGGTCAAAACCACTATAGGCAAGAATGTTGCTTCTATTACTTTTGCCATGTAATAATCGCATTTCCATAATATTTTGGTTAGTCACAATAGGTACGTGATCAAAGGCCATTCATGCTATAATAATGAAATTATTTTCTTATTTCATCTCAAACCTCCTTCTAGAGGTGAGTGTGGTTTATTCATTACCACTAGCATGTTCATATTCTTGCAAGAATGAGTATGTATTCATAAATCACATGTTGTCACATTCACATCATGAATGGATCATAATCATCTATATGTGCTTTACAAAATCTCATGTCAAATTGATAACAAATATTACTTTCACAGAGTGAAGGATTATTTTGAGAATCTTATTATTCCCATTATCACAATGATGACAATTATAATTTCGTCTATTGCCACATCCATATCCATTGATACATTCACGGTAATAATTTTGTCTCCTTTCAGACTTATCACATATTGCTATCACATTCTCTTAAGGGGAATGATAATGAAGCAAATTCAATGGGACGAGTTTCAACTTCTTTGCCCACAATCATACATGAATTTGATCATGGCAAGGAAGAAATTTTACCACTTCGGGTGGTTATAATTTCTTGCAAACTCTGTTAGAGTTATAATTAAAGTTTATTGTCTTTGCTTATATTTAAAATCAAATTATAGAATTTCAAGAATTTAAACGAGAAAAATAAAGTAAAATACTTACCTTAAATCAAGAATTTAATCATGAAGGAAATTCATGGAACAATTGACAATTATGTTCAATCCCAAAGCTTCTACTCAATTGGTTAGAGTCACATGCTGATAACGTCTAATGAAATAATAAAAGAAGAAGAACAATATTGCAGAGAAAGAGGGAGAGGGGATTCTTATTGAATTTTGGGATGAATTACAATAGAATAGGACCCCTCTATTTATAGAAAAAAAGTTACTTAGCCACCAAGTAAAATCCCTAAGATCTCTTTAAAATATAGACATTTACCTTAAATAGAATTCTATTTATAACAATTACATAATTTTCCCCTTCGTTATCCTTGTTGGCCTTCTCAACAACCACTGAGGAATTGAAAGTTGTGCCACAAATTGCTTAGACTAATAGAGTACATATGTGGGCATTGTCAATAGCAGATTGTGCAGTATTCTTGTCTCAAACCTGTGTATTATATGGATGTCTTTCCTTGGAAATATAACTGTTGTTTAAGGACTATTTTTTCCTCATCAAAATTTCACTTTGGAAAAGATCATCTCCTCTTCATCTAGACTAAAATGTTACCTGAAGTAGAGTATACATTTCTCAGAAAATATGATTTTTAAACTTCTATACGTAGAAAGTTGTATAGCATATTGAAGTGTTTTTTATCATTATATTTGGGTAAAAAGAGCACAACATACTCCGATTTAACTAAAAGAGACATTTAACATTGTCCTTCTAATATCGTCAATTCTTACAGTAGGCAGTCTACCCTAATGTAAGCATCATCGGTTGATTTTACGGCTCGAACCCATGACCTATAGATCACACGGAAATATTTATGTATTAAAACATTCCATATTAAATTTTTTTTTTTTCTTACTCCAAAGTTTGGAAAAGAAATTGTCCCAACTAGAGTTGCTTCAAACTTCAAATACTATGAAACTCGAAAGTCATGTAATATGGTGATGACTTTAGATACTTCCGCTGACACTCAAAATTAGGCTAAATAATCCCCACAAGAAGCAAATATAACACTTTCACATACCACTTTCAAACTAATACACATATCAATGAGCATTTAACTCAGTGGAATGTATTAATGGAAGGCTACGGTACAAATGTCCAACTTTGAGTCTTACTTTATAAAATAAAAACAAAAAGCCACACACACCTTGGATTAGGGAATGTACATTACTTTAGGCAGATAAATATAGATAATAAATATTGAAAGAATAATTACTATAACATCAAAGCCCGTCTAGCTCAGTTGGTAGAGCGCAAGGCTCTTAACCTTGTGGTCGTGGGTTCGAGCCCCACGGTGGGCGTATTCTTTATATATTTTATTTCTCTTGTTCCCCTCCATTTTTCATGTTTTGATTCCTATGTAAATTTAGAACATTACTCTGACCTCATCCCATATTTCTATTTTTCACATTTCCTTTGAAACTATTATTCCAAGTTCATCCACTAATTAATTAAGTTCAAGTAATTAATACGTTTGGATGACATTAACATTGTCGTGATGTTATAAAAAGAAAAAATGACTACCTACTTTTTAAAGGTAAAAGTAGTTTAGAACTTTGAATTAAACTAGTATATAAAATCTTTCATAACAAGATCCAAGGTTATGTATCGCAAACACCTAACTAATATCTTATTAACTTAGAAATAATTTTATTGTTTGATCAAAAAGTATGAAACTTTTTGTTAAATTAATTAAAAAATAAGAAAGGTGAAAGGTAAATTCTAGCCAAGTACAATAAGTCTCAAATCTAATATGTGTGTATACAATAATATCAAATAACGCTTAGAACCAATTATGAGAGTATTAAATGAAGCTATTGAAGATGAATGAAGGGACAATAATAAGCAATAAATATATAAAATGACAATAAATGTAAATAGGAAGAACGGTTCACTCAAATATTGAATAAGGTGGATGATTTTTCCTTCTGACAACAATGTGAGATAAATGGATATGAAAATAAACAAAGCTTTCTCGGATCTGATTCGTGAAAAAGTAGAATAAACAACAAATCGAATCGCTATGAAAAAATGAAGTTTTGTATTATATTTTATTTCTCTTCCCCCCCCCCCCCCCCCCCCACCATTTGCCATGTTTTGATTCCTATTTATCATGTTTTGATTCCTATGTAAATTTAGAACATTACTCTGACCTCATCTGATATTTCTATTTTTCACATTTCCTCTGAAACTATTATTCCAAGTTTATCCACTAATTAATTATGTTCAAGTAATTAATACGTTTTGATGACATTAACATTGTCGTGATTAAGAATTGAACCGAAACCGATAATCGAACCGAAATCGAAGCTTAATGACTTCTTGGTATCGGGTTAACGGTTTAACGGACGGGGAACGGATTAAAAAAAATTTATTAACGACTTATCGGTTTGGGGATGGATTATTCAATTTTCTTAACGGATAACCGTTAACCCGTTAAGAATATATATACACATATAAAATTTATTTTTATCCCCATATATATTAAATAATCAAAAATCCTTCTTCCTCTGGTACTCTATCAAAGTGAATTAGAATTAAAAAAAGCCAAATAAAAGGAGTCATCTAACTGTGACAAAAGATAGAATTTCCTGTCTGAAACAAGATAACAACACCAGTTACACCACTGCTTTATCAACTTTGCCTGGTTTTAAGGCATCCTAGAATTCTAAGCATTACGAACATTTGTTTTAACAACGGCCAATTGAAATCTTTCACATGGACTAAGGCCAATGTGCATAAACATAAATAAGATTCTAGACAGATGATTTATCCATCACGGTGTCTCTTCTGCTTCGTCCCTCTTAGTACATCGACCACCTAATTAAACATACAGAGACTAAATTTTATTTTATTTTGATTGAATTAGGCTGATAAATCGTCTGATAACCGTCCGATAAGAGCTAAACTGATATCAATCCGCCCGATATCTTATCGAGTGGCTAGCGGATTAATACATTTAAAAGTCGATAACCGATAAGCCAAACCGTTAAAAGTAAATAATCGCCCAATAAGCAGCCCTAGTCGTGATGTTATAAAAAGAAAGAATGACTACCCACTTTTTAAAGGTAAAAGTAGTTTAGAAGTTTGAATTAAACAAGTAAATAAAATTATTCATACAAGATCCAAGGTTATGTATCGCAAACACCTAACTAACATCTTATTAACTTAGAATTAATTTTACTGTTTGACCAAAAAGTATGAAACTTTTTGTTAAACTAATTAAAAAATAAGAAAGGTGAAGGGTAGATCATAGCCAAGTATAATAAGTCTCAGACCTAATATGTGCTTATACAATAATGTCAAATAACGCTTAGAACCAATTATGAGGGTATTAAATGAAGCTATTGAAGACGAATGAAGGGACAATAATAAGCAATAAATATGTAAAATGACAATAAATGTAAATAGGAAGAATGGTTCACCCAAATATTGAATGAGGTGGATGATTCTTTCTTCTGACAACAATGTGAGATAAATGGATATGGAAATAAACAAAGCTTTCTCGGATCTGATGCGTGGAAAAGCGGAATAAACAACAAATCGAAGTACTGTGAAAAGGTGAAGTTTTGTATTATATCTAAGAGTCAACTTTTCACGAGAGTTCTTATCAGTGTGAATCTTACATGCCTCTCGCCCCCCTTTCTTTTCCTCTTTATATGGAATACTCCCAAAAACCCTAAAAAAAGCACGGCGGGGGGAATATTCAATAAAATATTCTCATTGATAATTCCAAGACTATACTAGTCGTTATTCCCATTCCTCGTTGCTCGACCTCGGACTTAGTGGATCGCTCGGCGGTTCCCTACTATTAGGCCGAGGTCGACCAGGGCCGAATTTCCTCAGCCAGATTTTGATCCATACAGTTAGTCCCTCCGCTTATCAAGGTCGCCTTTATAGTTACGGTCGCCGTTCACCGGGGCTTCGGTCGCCGGCTCCCCTGTCATCAGGTCACCAACTTTCTTGACTTTCCGGCACTGGGCAGGCGTCATCCCCCATACATGGTTGGTCGGCCTCAATGAGTGGACTTTATCAGTAGCGACTCTGGAAAAATTCGGGCACGGTGGTCGAGTAGGGGTGATCGTTGTCGAGGTGATGACGTGTTGTTCCGAGAGCTGTGGTCAATAAGGCTGGTTCAGGGTGACGTCATTGCCGCATGTATCATCATTGCGCGCCTTCCCGATGCGTTGCATCATTTCTCGATCCCCTGCCGCTTCGATTCTAGGGCCACCAGCGGTTGTTCGCATCGATCTGAACGCCATGTTTATCTATAAATAAGGAAGGGGAGGTTTTTCAGAGAAACCTTTACATTCCCTAAGTTCTTTATCCTGCACCTTGCTTCTCCTTCTTCTTCCTGTGCTCATACTTCCTGCAACTTCTATCACCACCATCCCTTCTATGTTTCCGGCTCCATCGTGTAAACACTAGCAAAAGATGACTAACGCAACTCTTAACCCTGAGACGGTCTCTGACCCAACTACACTATCAGTGGACATGCCTTCTGGGGGAGGAGAAGCCATTGTTATGGAGGATGAGAGTTTCCCCACTTTGGAGGAGGTCGTTCCACGTAACCCCAGCTCCTGGTCAGACTTCTCGAAGGAACCTGCTCAGGACCTTGAGCCAGTAAGGTCCAAGATGGAGGCGAAGCATATAGCCATCCTCAAGGCCAAATATAACATCCCTGCTCACGTTGACCTGGTTCCAGCAGGGACGATGTAATACAGGTTCACCGGCCCGGGTACTGCGCGTTTTATGCCTACCCGTTCCAAGTGGGTTATTATCTCCCTCTTCTTCCGTTGGCGGAGGAATTCTGATGTTACTATGGCGTCTGCCCGGCCCAAGTTTCCCCTATATCTACAAGGTCTTCCTCATGCTAACAAAGTTCGCGGAGCTGGCCGGCTGTGGAGTCTCTATCCACCATCTATTGCACCTCTTCGTGCCCAGCTTCCATAGGGGCACGATGATTCACCTTCGCCACCGCGGGACCAAGGGGTTGGTGGAAGGAGTGGACGACAAGGCGAATCGCCAGTTTTGGTTCAACTATTTCTTCCTCAAAATCGAGCACATGGTGGCAAACCCTAGTATTCCCGAGCAGTGGAATTTTGCTCGTAAGTGTCCTTGCTAATTGAAGTATGTTCTCTCCCTTTTCTTCGTGTTTCGTGGCTTACTTGTTTTTTTCCTTCATGTAGCCGAGAAGCATACCCCTTTTTTGGTCGCCAACATCAGTTATTAGGTGGCCCAAGTCCTGCCTCACACAATAGGGATTCGCGACTGGGCGTCCTTCAACAAGATATTCGGGCCCAAGCCCTCGACAGGTAAGTTGGATTTCGTCTTCTAAATATTTTGACCTCATCGTAGTCTGCTTCCTTCTTTTACTTATGGTTTTCTTTTCGATGTTAGGTCGGATGACTTCTAAAAAGGTGAAGGCTCCCGTTCCTGCATTTTTCTAGGCGGTTGCCTCGGCTGGGATGCAGTTCGTGTTGGCCGAGTCTGCGGAATACTTCCTCTCAAACTCCAGCATTAAGTGAATCTGGTCGTCAGATGGTCGTTCCATCAGTGGAGACCCCGATTTGCCCGGTTCTGCACCTGGAAGATGAATCTTCGCCCGGCGAGGAGGAGGAGGCGCCGCTGAAAAGGCGGAGAGTAGAGACCTGCGGAGTGGTTACGGTCGCGGCCACACCTGAGAGGCAAGTTATTTGGGAGGCAGTGGAGGTTGCCACGGAAGAAGGGCGATCAGGGGCTGCCGAGGTCGCATCTTCGTCTGTCGGTGGGAGAGGGAAGACGGTCGTGGTGGACGATCATGTCTCGGGCTCTAATATTGACCCCGAGGAAGTGCGGACCTTCGAGGAGGGGTTCACTCGGGTAGAAGTGAGAACCGAGGGGTCTACCCGAAATATCATTATCCCCTTGGATAATTTGTTGGTCAACTCAGAGCGCGTGGTCCTAGCTTTGGCACCCCTCTGTACAGGCACCGAGAACATGACTCTGCAGACCCTGAAGGACGCGGACCTGTCATTAAGCATTTCCGGGATGGCCCTGCGAGTAAGTTGTCTTTCTTAGCATTTTAGTATATTCTCCTTTCATTTACGTTGTTTGTCTTTGCAGACCGTTTTCTATTTGCTTATCAGACTCTTATTCTGGAGATCGAGAACGCCCTTCGGGAGGAGAAAAGGGCAGATCTCTATAAAAGGATGGAGTCCAAGTACAGGTACTAAGTATCGTACGTTGATCAGTATTCTTGGTGAGGACGGTCAGCTCCAGTCTCTCAGGGACGAGCTAAAACAGAAGGATGATGAGCTGAAGCAAAAAGATGATGAGCTCGTGAGAGCCATTGGTAGGTGTAGAGAGCTCAAGGGGACGTTGAGAGCCAAAGATGATGAGCCTAAGGTGAGCAAGGGGGTTACCGCCGAGTGCGTCGACCTCCAGGCTCAGGTGGCATCCTTACGGGCCGAGCTTGAGCAGAGTGAAGCTAGGGCCAATGGCTTAAGAGACGAGTTGGCCACAAAAGCTGCAGAGTTGGAGAGAATCGAGAAAGCCAGAACGGTTGTTGTGGCAGAGGCGGCAACCTTAGCGGGTTCCATCTGGGTCTTCAGGTCTTAGCGGGCAAATGAGGTGTGTTGACATCCAATTTTGTCCCTCCTTTCTTCCAATTGATTTTCCTGAGCTTCTAAGTTATTAATACATCAATACTTTATTTTTGTTAATACTATTTGCCACTACTACTACTACTACTACTATTATTATTATGATTATTATTATTATTATTATTATTATTATTATTACCACTATTACTACTATTACTACCACTACTATTGCTACTAAATACCATTATTGTTATTATTATCATTATTATTGTTAATCTCAAAATATTGTTATTGCTATTACTATTGTCTGTTTAATATGATTACATGATATATTGTAAAGATTAAGCATTTGAACAAATTTAGAAGCTTGAAGAAATATAAGAAGAAAAGACTTTGGAACTCAAAATTACATCAAAACATGCCCATTTTCGGCCAAACAAAAGGCCCAAATAAGAAACCAACACCAGCAGCCCAAAAATTCATTTGCAGCCCAAGACCTAAAAAAAAAAAAATTAGGGTTCCCACTCTCTCATCTCATACGTTGTCTTCCTTCTTTCCCCTTCTAGTGTAATTTCAACTTTCTTCTCAACCATGGCAGAAGCTTGCCTTGCCTATTTCAAGTAAGTTTTCTGTCATTCTTTGAATCTCGTGACTCTTTCTCCTCCCTCCCTCTTGTCTGCTACAGATTTAGTCAATACAAGACTAAAATGCACAGTATCATCCTTCGTGTTTTTACTCTCATCCTTACAATAAATCAATAGAAACGGCAAGGCATCACCCTTCGTGCTTTTAATATCATAATATGACACGGCATCACCCTTCGTGCTTTTACCGTCTCTCAAAATATCATACACGGCATCACCCTTCGTGCTTTACACTCTTCCTCACCCAAACAAATCAATAATAACAATCCGACAAAGTAAATCAACAATACAAACAACAATAATAAAGTCATAACGTTCCGACAAGAAAGTCAACAGTAGAATCAATACCATCCCGGCAAAGGAAAAACAGTTATAACCACTCTTACCTAGTTATTCAATTTCATGTAGTAATTCTCAACTTGAACCAATACTCAACAATGATCAATACCAAGGAAAACACCACCAACATAGATAATTGTCAAATTAAACTCAAGTAAGCTTAATGAAAAATCACATAAATCACAATATTCGACTCACGGCATGCTTGATACCAACGTATAGATACTCGTCACCACATTGCACATTATACTAACACGTAGCAAATAAAACACAGTACATATTCCCTCAAGCTAAGGTTAAGCCAAACACTTACCTCGAATTTCACGACCAAACTCAAGCCTCAATTACCGCTTTCCCTTTAGAATTCGCCTCCAATTCGATTGTATATAGACATAATTAGCTTAACAATATCAATAAATGCTAAATAATTCAACCTCAATGCTTAATTATAGATTTTCTATCATTCTTCCCAAAAAGTCAAAAATCCACCCCGGACCCGCTTGGTCAAAACACGAGGTTCGGACCAAAACCCGATCACCCATACACCCACGAGTCCGAATATATTATTAGTTTCGGAATCCGATCCCAAATCGAGGCCTAAATTCCCAAATTTGTAAAATTCTTAATTCTCCTAAAATCCCTAATTTCTACCCTTCAAGAACAAGATTTAGGCCTAGAAATCTAATGGGTGTTAATGGAAAATGAAGAAAACGAGTTTAAGAACACAAACCTAGAACTTGGTGGTGAAATCCTCCTTCAAAAATCGCCCCTAAGCTTCCTTGGTTTTGAAAATATGAAGTTATGGATAAAATCCCGTTTTTCTATTGTTTTAAGTGGGCTGGACATACCTTCTACGCGTTCGCGTGAGGTCTGTCGCGTTCGCGTAGCCTTGGGCCATATTGGCCTTCGTTCGCGACACTGCCTATACGTTCGCGTAGGCTCACCCCTCCTTGGCCTTCGCTTTCGCGTGCCTCTGGCCGCGTTCACATAGGGTTCCAGCTCCCCCAATCCCCAGCTCCCTTAATATAGTGTGTTCACGAGTGCCTAGCCGTGATCGCGTAGAGCAACCTACCCAGGGCTCCGCCTTCGCGTCGTGGACAGTGCGTTAGCATAGAGTACCTAGGCCCCTTTCCCCGCTTACTCTTCGCGTTCGCGTGGGTTACCACGCGTTCGCATAGAACAAAAAACCAGACACCAGCAAACAGCATTCTCACCAGATTTTTCTAAGTCCAAACCACTCCGACACCTATCCGAAACTTACCCGAGCCCTCGGGGTTCCAAACCAAATATGTACACAACCTTAAAAATATCCTATGAACTTACTCGTACGATCAAATTGCCAAAATAACATCTTAAACAACGAATTTAGCATAAAATCAAAGGAAAATCTCAAGAACTTTCAAAGTTTCAGATTTCACAACTACGGATCTGAATCACGTCAAATGACCTCCGTTTCTTTCCAAATTTTACAGGAATCACACAAATACCATATTAAACCTGTACCGGGCTCAGAAACCAAAATTCGGGCCCGATACCATCAATGTCAAATATAATCAAATTTCCAAAAACTCTTATAATTTCAGTAAAATAATTTCTTTCAAAAATTCATTTCTCGGGCTTAGGACCTCGGAATTCAATTCCGGGCATACGCCCAAGTCCCATATTTTCCTACGAACCCTCCGAAACTGTCAAATCATGGGTTCGGGTCCGTTTACCCAAAATGTTGACCGAAGTCAACTTAAATTCAATCTTAAAGGCAAAATTAGCATTTTTCTCAGTTTTTCATATAAAAGCTTTTCGGATATACTCCCGGACTATGCACGCAAAATGAGGTGATATAAAAGGAGGTTTTCAAGGCCTCGAAACACAGTTTTTACTTATAAAATGAGAGATGACTTTTTGGGTCATCACACTTCAGTCTTGTGACCTCGTTCCTGATGGAATTCACAGAGAGCGTTCGACTTTCTAGTGTTTGGGTCGGACTTCATCTTTTGTGGCCATTTCACCTTTGGGCCGAGCTTCTCTAAGGCGTAGACTATATATGAAGGAGAAACACAAAATTTGTGAGCAGATAATAGTGGAGGCATACCTCTTTCGTTTCGGTAAGTCCCTATTTGCGGCTTGGATGGATCGTCGACATGGCGGGAGGGGTGGTATAACAGCAGTTCTGACATACGGCTAGTGTCTTTTGCGTTTGAGGAGTGGACCTACATGATCCCTTCTAATGTCATTTTTGCGGTCTTTTCTTGACTCTATCTGGACTGACGTCAAACACTGGGTTGGTCCGTTGAGGTCGTCCTCGTCTGCTCTCACCTCGGCACAATAGCCGTTGTTTATTTATTCCCAAGTGGTGGGGCGGTAATTCATGAGCCTGCTCGGCAGTTTTCTGCTCGCCTCGAACTGCTCATGTTCAGCCCATTTCGGAAAGCTGCTACCGCCATTCCTTCCGATACATTTGGAAGGGTCATTTTCACTCGGTTGAACCGGGCGAGGAAGTCCCTGAGCCCTTCGTCGGGTGATTGCTTAATGCCGAATATATCATTCACCCTTGCCTCTACTTTCTTGGCCCCGGCATGGGCGGTGACGAATTTGTCAGCCATATCCTCAAATGTTTCTATGGATCCTGCTGGCAGTTGTGAGTACCATATCAGTGCTCCCCCGGTTAGGGTTTCACCGAACTTTTTCAGCAGTATAGACGACACTTGTTCTTTAGCGAGGTCATTGACTTTCATTGCGGTGACATAGTGGATGATGTGATCTTCAGGGTCCGTTGTGCCGTCATATATTTTCAAGTATGGCGTTCTTGAATGTTTTGGGTATAGCATGTGGTACGGCCTCATCGATATATAGTTGTTCAACAAACCGTCCGGCATCTTGTTTTGGTAGAAGCTTTGGGGCTCTCGGTATCTTATCCACCCTTTCTTGGTGCTTCCTCATTTGGTCGCGGAGTTCTTTGTTCTCGTTCTCCATTTCTTCCATTTTTTCTCAGAATGGCAGTGAGGGCGTCATTACCTGCATCATTAACAGTGTGAGTGATACTTGTTGAAGGAGGGGGGGACGTGTTGCTCATTGGTCCACTTTTCCACGCATCAGATCCGAGAAAGCTTTGTTTATTTTCATATGCATTTATCTCACGTTGTTGTCAGAAGGAAGAATCATCCACCTCATTGCATATTTGGGTGAACCGTTCTTCTTATTTACATTTATTGTCATTTTATATATTTTTTGCTCATTATTGTCCATTCATTCGTCTTCAATAGCTTTATTTAATACCCTCATAATTGGTTCTAAGCGTTATTCGACATTATTGTATAAGCACATATTAGATCTGAGACTTATTATATTTGCCTAGGATTTACCCTTCACCTTTCTTATTTTTTTATTAGTTTAACAAAAAATTCACATTGTGAAAAATCATCATTTAAGTTTTTTTCCCCTAATATTTAGAAGTTTTTAATCAACTAAATTGTGTGCACTAAATCCTTCCTTATTTGAAATATGTAGATATCCTATTAGATAATAAATGGAAAAAATGTTAGATTTGTAAAAATATAAACCAAAGACCGATTGAGTCGAATTTGAAATAAAATACTAACTTTAACGTAAAAATTGCGCGGGGCACCCTATTTGGTCGCCCCCATTTAACCTATACCCGCTTTTTTAAAAACTTTTAACTTGTACCCACTTTTTAAATAACTTCAGCTCCCCTTTCCCTCGCTGAGCTGAAGTTCACCAGTTAAGCTGAAGTTCGCCAGTTATAAAGACAAAACTTCAGCATACACAGCTGAAGTTCCTCAGTTACAAAGAAAAAACTTCAGCTCAAGAGCTGAAATTCCCAAGTTATAAAGACAATAACTTTAGCATACGGGGCTGAAGTTCCACAGTTTACAAAGACAAAACTTCAGTCCCGTATGTTGAAGTTGTTGTCTTTATAACTTGGGAACTTCAGCCCCGTATGCTTAACTTCCCCATTTACAAAAGACAAAAACTTCAGCTCTAGAGCTGAAGTACCCCAGTGTAACTGGGGGAACTTCAGCCCGTATGCTGAAGTTTTTGTCTTTATAACTGGGGAACTTCAGCCCCGTATGCTGAAGTTCCCCATTTATAAAAGATAAAAACTTCAACTCTAGAGCTGAAGTTCCCCAGTGTAACTGGGGGAACTTCAGCCCGTATGCTGAAGTTTTTGTCTTTATAACTGGGGAACTTCAGCCCCGTATGCTGAAGTTCCCCATTTATAAAAGATAAAAACTTCAACTCTAGAGCTGAAGTTCCCCAGTGTAACTGGGGGAACTTCAGCCCGTATGCTGAAGTTTTTGTCTTTATAACTGGGGAACTTCAGCCCCGTATGCTGAAGTTCCCCATTTATAAAAGATAAAAACTTCAACTCTAGAGCTGAAGTTCCCCAGTGTAACTGGGGGAACTCTGGCCCGTATGCTGAAGTTCCCCATTTATAAAAGATAAAAACTTCAACTCTAGAGCTGAAGTTCACAAGCTACTTCAGGCCCGTCTACTAGAATGCTGAAGTTTTGCGTGATTGCCTTTGCTACTTCAGTCCCGTATGCTGCAGTTATGCGCAAAAGCGGGTACGGATGCAAAAAAAATTCAAAGCGGGTATAAGTTAAAACGTGGCACAAAAAGTGGGTACGGATGCAAAAGCCCCAACTTTAACTTTCTTAGATTCTTTTACCTACATAAATATGTGGTTTTTTTTGCTTTAAATGATATACTCACTTTAACGACAAAATAGTAATATTCTATCCATGAATTACATGAAAAAGGAAAACAAAATCTGAAAGAAAAAATACACATACAAAAGTTGCGGGCAACTATAATAGTCAATTGAGATTAAAGAGGGTAATTTAGCTATTAATGAAGAGTGATATTATCGAATCATGAAAACTACCGGTTGATTCTATGCTACTGTAAATATATATAAACACTCATTATATTCATGTTGTGGCCTGTACTGCAGTTTGAAGTTTGTCGAAAACTGTATTTAAAATGAGCAATTTATATAATTTTTTTAAGAAACTATGCATTATATGTTACAATTTACAGAACAATTTTTGTATCTATGCATCTGTTGATCAGTTTTTCTAAAGGATAAAAGAAGAAAAAAAGCTATAAAAGAATGGATAAGCATATTTGAGAACGTAGGCAACTCCAGCTTTCCTACTACAGACAAATTAAGAATTCTTTTACATTCAAAGCACAGTAAAACCTCAACCTCCATCTATTTTCTTAATATCACCAGTAGGGAGAAGCCCCAGAGTTTTGGCCCAGTAGTAAGAGCGCAACATGTGATATGCAGTTTAGACACACATCACGAGTTCGAACATTGTCAGACAAAAGCCTGATAGAAGGGTAGAGGAGTGGATCCTTTATCCACCGAGTTTAGAGCTGCTAGCTGGCCCTCGGGGATTTCTCGGTTAGCAAAAACACTAGACTAGACACAAAACTGTACTGCCCAAGAACTTCACTCCTCTTCCAGGCGAGACTAGACACTAGACTTCAGAATTCCATAGCCCAAAATAGAAAGGGAAAAAAAACCTATATTGTCTGTCTACATTAGCAATGCCTTTTTTTTCTATTACACCCTCTGATCACCCCTCCATACACCCTTAACCATCCAGTCATAATAGCCTAGTTGAAAATGTGAAAATTGGGCATGAGTTTTCATGTCTTGTAAGAGAACTGAGTCTTGAACTCCTTTTCAAGTTGTTCCCTACTTTCTGTCTTTGCAGCCAACACAACATCATCAAGGAAACCTCTCTGAGGAAATTCTTCGGGTACAAGACTTCGATATATCTCAAACTGCTCGTTAGCTTCTTTCTTCTTGTCCAACAAACTGTAGACTATTCCCTGCCACCAAATCCCAAAACGGGTCAGATTCGAGAACAAGTGTAGCTGAGTTGCTGCACTATAAGCTCTAAAATTTCCGAGTATTTTTTTTAGAACACATGCATCAACACGTTAATCAGACTTGATTACAATCAAGAACAAATCTTGCTGCATATGCATGATACATGCTTAGTGCTTAACCATGAGTCTACCTTTCCTCTCTGTGCACTAAACTTGCTTTGCCATATATTGCGATCCATTTAATTAACTATTATTTGTGGCAATCTAATCCAGAGTACATCAAGCATTGCATAGAGTACATACTAAACAGCACCATATTCTTATTTTTCTCAATTTTACCGATCTCATAACATATGACCCTTGTTATCAGTCTCTAACCTTGATGAAATTACAAGATCAATTATGAAAAGCTCTAAAGCTTTTCTATGGTCCCACTTGAGTCAAGGATGGCAAGTAACAATTGTGCAAAAAGTTTACGCTGATTAAGAGAGCTACAATTCGCTTATTCTTTAGATATCCTTTTAGAAAGCTCACAATTCAAGAAGAACGCTAAGGCTTATAAAGCAATATATGCAGGGGAAAAATAGAACATAAATTACCTGGCACAGATAAGGCCTGAAGTCCCTAGGGTTCTCTTTAACAAGACGTTGAAACTCCTGTAAGGCCTCTTCTAATTCACCCTGCACGACACAAGTGAATGTAAAATAGGAGTACTAGACTGAACAATTTTCTATCCTCCTTTTTTTTTTTCCTATATAGGCAAGAACTAGACACATAAAACACCCCGGGTTGGATGAAGTGGAGGCTCGCTTCCGGTGTTTTATGTGACAATAATGTGCCGCCAAGACTTAAGGGTGAGTTTTATAGAGTGGTGGTTCGACCGGCTATGCTGTATGGGGCCGAGTGTTGGCCAGTCAAGAACTCCCACGTGCAGAAGATGAAAGTAGCAGAAATGAGGATGTTGTGATGGATATGTAGGTGTACCAGGAGAGATAAGATCAAGAATGAAGTTATCCGAGACAGAGTGGGAGTAGCCTCCGTGGAGGACAAGAGGCGGGAGTCGAGGCTGAGATGGTTCGGACATGTTAAGAGAAGAAGCATTGATGCTCCTGTTAGGAGGTGTGAGAGGTTGGCTATGGCGAGTTTGAGAAGAGGTCGAGGTAGGCCTAAGAAGTATCGGGGAGAGGTGATTAGACAGGACATGGCGCTGATTCAGCTTACTGAGGAGTCCCTTGATAGGAGGGTGTGGAGGTCGAGGATTAAGGTAGAAGATTAGTGGGTAGTTTTTAGTTGCTCACTGATAGTCTTAGTAGCACGCATGTCCCTTCATATTCTTAGACTTTTTTACGTTATGTGATTTTGTTCGCCTCAGGTATTGTATTCTCTGTTGCTATTACTTAGTACTACTTATTCTTTATCGCTCCCTTTTTCTTTTCTCTTCCCTCTTTCTTCCTTTCTTGCTTTCCTCTCTTTCTTATTACCCTTCCTGAGCCGAGGGTCTATTGGAAACAGCCTCTCTACCTGTTATGTAGGGGTAAGGTTTGTGTAGAGACTACCCTCCCCAAACCCCACCTGGTGGGAACATATTGGGTTTGTTGTTGTTGTTGTTGTTGTAGGCAAGAACTAGACATTGGTTCATGCGACTATCAAAATATTGAGCATGAAACTTGTCGCAGGAAACTGTCTCCCTCTCCAGTTTTCAACTTACATTACCAAATAAAAGTAATTGGTGATATCATGATCTTCACTAGCAAAGATAAAATGATCGTACAACCTATTACCTGCAAAGCAAGACCATCATGCAAGCGGCTACAGTTTCACTATTTACCCAACTCCGCCCTCTCTCTCTCTTCTAATCTAGTTATTAGTGTTAAACTCTAGGGATATCCAATGTTATCACTCCATTTGTCCCACTTCATGTGACACAAATTCTTTTTTAGTTTGTTCCAAAAAGAATGACACCTTGTTATATTTAGAAGCAATAAAACTTAAACTTCCCAATTTATCTTCAATGACATGATTTTGTAGTCAGAGAAATATTTATGGCATGTTTTAGACCACAGTTTTCAAAATCCTTTTTTTCTTTCTTAAACTCCATGCACAAGCAAACACTGCCACATAAGGTAGTATTATAAATCAAACAAAGGGGGCATCTCTGTTATACTTAATTGTATCAACTTAGGCACAAGATGTTACTGTAGACAAACTGCAAAAGATATAGAGTTGAGTATTCTTGTGATATAACAGATAAAAGTCACTCTAAAAAAACCAAATTTGGCAGGTATACCACAAGCCATTACCTTAACGACATGCATTTGTGCGACTAATATTTTTATGTTTCTCTCCTCATTGACTCTTTTTTCCCGACGAGCAACTTCTAAAGCGTCATTCAGCATCTCAAAAACAGCAGGACCTTCAAAGTTCTTGTGCATCACCATAGCTAAACCCTGGAACAATTCAATGCATAGATAAGGTCAATAAGCAAAACTTATAATCATTAACAAGGTTAAAAGAGAATGAATTCCGAGAGTTATACATAACGTGTACAACTTCTAAGAGAGGTCATGTGCCATCATGAATGGCAGGATGCTAAGTAATTCAAACATTGAGAACATTACATTAATTATGATTGATAAATATTAACTGGTGTGGTAGTGTCATAAAGCTCAAATACTTAAAACCATACATCATGTGCATTCCATATATCTAGTTAAGATAAATCTCATGACTTGATCAATCCATTCCATCCTCCGTGACAATGGAGCCTTCTAGTTCTCAACAAAATACTTTTAGCGGTGTCGGGGCCAGCTTCCGCGCACCTCGACTAATTCCACTAGATACATGCTACCTCCCACCAACAAGTATTTGGTAACTTTATCCACCAAGATTTGGACAGATCGAAAGAAATCACCTAGTGTTTTTGCCTCCACTGTGATTTGAGCCTGAAACCTCATGGTTCTTAACCCACTTCATTAACCACTAGGTCACACCCTTGGGTGTAGTTCCCAACAAAATACTACTTGCATCAAATTTCTTAGTGCCCTCTCTTAACACAGATACATCCTTGATTCTGATTACTTACAATGTTCACGCCATATATGTTTATGTCTACATTGTTCTCCTCCACGCTGCAAATTTGTAGCTATCCTTTAAAGAATTGTTTCTTCATTCTAATGGCAGTGCTATTTTGAAAATGACATATGATTGAAGTTCAAAATATTCGTGTCTTAGGCTAGCATTCACTGCAAGTATAACTGCATATCCTACTTGAACGCATAGTAAACATCAAGTATCCAAGCTCAGACAACACCATAGATTGAATGACAAATGTAGAGCTGTGCTCCTCAAAGAAACTTCATTTGTATTTTTAAACCATTGTGTCAAAGCTTTCCTTATATGAAGCATCATAATAGTCCTCAGCCAAGTTCACAACTCTAAAAGAAATATCACGAGTTTCTTAAGTAACGATTTTTCGTTACATCAGGTAACGCCACTAGTGTTCAGAACATGGTTAGCACCACCAGTACGCGAACAGGCTTCTGAAGCAATCAGTATTGCTCATTCACATCTTTATCATTCTTCAGTTTAGCAATGACAAAGTCAGGAAAGAATTCACATCAGTGGGATCCAAATATTGCTGTTTCCGCAGAAATAACCAGTCTAAGAAGGCGACTTGAAGAACTCAAGAGGAAAAGAGGATTTTTCTGCTACTGCATGATTTATCCATTCGAAAGCAGTTTCTTATACAATCTCCCTGAATTTATTAGGCTTCAAATGCAGTTGCATATTACTTATACAAAGATTAGATTAGTGAAAAAGCTGCATTATTATTGAGTCAAGTAAAACTGTTTATGCCAAGGCATCCAAGCCAACTACAGGATCCTGCTGATTAGTTGTCACGGAATATCAATTAACAATGAGACAATGCTCAATTACCGTCTGGATAACTGATAAAGAAAATGGATATTGTATCCAACATCTATCATGAGAGAGTAAAATTTCCATGTTCGAACTTCAAACCATTACAAAATATCCAATTATTAACTTATCGACATTCTCCCACGTAATGCAGAATTCAACAGTTGATCAAAACTATATGATATGATTGACTCGATGGAGCTGCATCTGCCAAACCACCACACGTAACAACAAACGATAAGGGGGGAAAAACCACCACACGTAACAACAAACGATAAGGGGAAAAAAACCACCACACGTGATTGTTAGGTCTGCCATTTATATGTAATGCTAAATAACATGGCTCACTGCACAAAATTCATCACAAGACAAGACATCTAGATTTTGACACTCAACAATGTTCTATAAGCATCCAATAACATCATGTTGAATTACTCGAAATTTAAAACAGATATTTCCTAATCTCTTCAATTCAAACATTGTATCTAAGAGTTTTTTTACTACATTAAAATCGCAGTAAAACACATAAGATCTAGGGAACATACATGCAAAGCTCTGAGCAAGAGAGGCCTCTGCTTCAAAATCTCCTTAAACAACCTTTTAGCCTTACTCAACTGCCCCATCATCTCATAGCAAAGAGCCTGCAAAAGCCTCCACTCCATTTCTCTAGGCTGGACTTCAATCAGCTTCTCCACATACTTCAAAGCCTCTTTAGTCTTCCCTTTCCTCATTTTCACATTAACAATAGTCTTCAAAGCCCCAACATCTCTCTCATTCTTCTCCAATAACTTCACATACATCTCCTCTTCTTCCTCACTATTCTCTTCTTGGGTCTCAAAAACACTACTTTCTTGAACTGGTCGTGACACTGACACTGCATTCTTGGCCCTTAAACCCATAAACAAGAATGACCCAACAAGTAAAATGACAATCTTTTCACTGAAAAACTTGGGAATTTCTTTCTGGGTTTTCCAAGAACAGGTTAAAACTGGTGAATTTTGGGGTTTGGGGCAAAGAGTGCTCAGGGTTTTGGGACTGTAAAGTAAAAGGGTTTTGAGGGGATTGTAGGAAATGGGGTGGTGAACTAGTTTTGGGCTGTGATTATTGAGGGTTGTTGACTGTAGGCAGAGTGGGATTTTGGTGGCAAATGAAGTTACCATTTTTAGCAACTAAGAGATAGAGTAGCAGTAGCTTAGAAGAAGAACATCAAAAATGGAGTGTTATGTACTGTTAGAATTCCTCATCAGTCGTCTTGCTCATACTTCAATTATTATCAAAAACCTACAAAGGGGTTTAACAGACTAGAATAATTAGATGCGTGATACTCTTCTCCAATTATTTTCAATCTAACAGGCTAATGGCTATTGGCTTTTTTCTTGGTTATAGAGTCACTTTTGAGTATAAAATTTCCATTCGATTACTGAATCATATTAAATTGGAATATACAATCACATGTGATGAGAAACTAATTTTAATCATTACAGATTTGTGATAATTATAATCGGCCAGTAATTTCGGATGCGATTTAATCTCTCGCTTTTGTAACAGCAAAAAAAAAGTAAATTTTATATACAAATTATCTATTTTGTATAGATTAACATATTCCTTCGATATGAAACGAGAAATCTCAATTTCTATTTTTATGAAATAAATTTGTCTTTGAGATTATTCTTATATTTAAAGAATTATATTTATCCACTATAGTATTGACAAAATATGTGATCTCTCACCTAAAATCAAGAAGAAAATATACAAAAGAAACGTTTCTTTTTGCTCTAAATAACGTAGCGTCTATTAATCAAGAGTTGTGTGTAGAGGGAAAAACTATTTTGTTGTTGAAGGGGAAAGAGCGTATGTTCTATCCAGTAGTTCGAATCTGCAATTGTTGTCACTCCTATTAGAGTTAAAATGATTCTTATCATATTGTAAGCATATAAAATTTATTGAATTTAAATTCAATAAATAATTTGGATATGTTTTAAATAAACTAGTCCAAATAAATATTATGGACTAATATAATTAAATTAATTATATAAGTCTAATATATATAGATTAAATAAATAAGTCTTAATTTATTGGGCTAAAATGATGAGTCCGCTTTATTAGCCCCAATATATCATCTTCCTAGAGGCCCAGTTTGGTGTCATGTGTCAAATGACGTGGCACGCCACGTCGAATGGAAGAGCCAATAGGACCATGTCACGTGTCAAAATGACAAGTCATGCCAAGTCACGTTAAAAAGCTAATGAAATTGTGTCACGTGTGCAAGTGACATGTTCTGGCCAGTCAAATGCGGTCATGTCACACTTCAATTTGATTGGTCGGAAAGAGTTTGTTCTTATCACAACTCTTTCCTCCCACAACTATAAATAGGGGTCTTCATAACCCAGAAAAGACACCAGAAGTTATAACAAGAAGCAAGAGGGAACTCGTGGATCAAACGATGCGGATTTCTCTAAAAGCTACAAGCATTTCAGTGTTCTAAGAATTTAAAAGATCAAGACGAAGATTCAAGAACAAGCTGCAAGCCGTTGGATTAAAACTACGTCAAGATCAAGATCAAGCTTCAAGCACTTGGATTAAAATAAAATAAAATTCAAGATTAAGCCCGAAAGCTCTTTAATTTACAGTTGAAAAGTAGAATCAGAGGATTCATAGAGATTGTAACACTCAAATATTTAAAATCACATACTACGATTGTTGCGATATTTTTCGATCCTGATTTTATTTTCTCGACGCAATTTATTGTATACAAAGTCTGGCACGCCCAGTGGGACAATCTCTACCTCTCATCTCAACTTTTCAATCACCAAAGTTTAAGAATAACAAAATGGCTTCCAAGAAAATCAATTCCAGTTCAACTTCCGCCAAGTCTGCTAATTCCAGGTTATATGCTGATGTGGAAAACATACTCGAAGTTACCTTTGGAAGCTTTGGACCAGTTACGAGGAGCAAAGCAAGCTCGTTAGGACAACAAGCACCCCAAGTGACGTCCGCATCTACCCTTGTTTTCGAATCTTCATCCTCAAAAGGATCAAGATCTTCCACAAATGTACTCGAAGGAGGAAGCGATGTTGATGAAAAGATCAAGAAAACTCTTGCTCTGCTTGACCTCTCCGGATCCAAGAACTTTGATGTAAAGGAAGATGATGATGCTTCAAGTGATGGATCCTCCCCACTTACACCACATAGCGTGAGCCAATCAAGGATCAATTTGTGTGAAAATCCATGCTACTCTCCATCGTCCATGACAATCATGCAAGTCATGGTGACAAACACTTTATCTGTGGAGGAGCAGTTGGCAAACTTGACGGAAGCAATCGCTGGCTTGACCAAGTGCATGCAAAATCAAGATGCTAGAATCGACAAGCTAACAAATAGGGTGGGAATCTTGATGGAAGAAGAATTCACCCATGCACCTGGCAAACTCCCAGAAGTTCAAGAGATTGATCCTACCCCACGACAAGTTGCATCCACTAAGGAAATCCCAGTCTCTTCGGAAGGGATGATTCCAATCGATCAACTGAAGGAGTTCATCAAAGGAACTATTAAAAGCAAGTACAAAGTTGCTACCAAGTCTTCCCTTACATACGCAAAGTCGTACACTGCAAGGATCGATATGTTGAAAATGCTTGTTGGCTATCAACCTCCAAAGTTTCAACAGTTTGATGGTAAAGTCAATCCAAAGCAACATGTGGCGCACTTCATTGAGACATGCAACAACACTGGGACTTATGGAGATTACCTCGTCAAACAATTTGTTCGCTCGCTAAAAAGAAATGCTTTTGATTGGTATACACACCTCGAGGCAGGATCTATTGATAGATGGGATCAACTAGAATAAGAGTTCCTTAATCGCTTTTATAGCACAAGGCGCACTGTGAGCATGGTGGAACTCACAAATACTCGTCAATGGAAGAGTAAACCAGTTATCAACTTTATCAATCATTGGAGGAATGCAAGCCTCAACTGTAAAGACAGGATTAGTGAAGCTTCTGGCATAGAGATGTGCATCCAATGTATTCATTGGGTATTGCACTACATCTTGCAAGGTATCAAGCCTAGCACATTTGAAGAACTTGTAACTCGTGCCCATGACATGGAATTGAGCATGGCCTCCGCTGGAAATGAAAGGTTGCCCATCTATGAACCTCGCAAAGGGAACGACAAGCAAGAAGTCAGAAAATGGAGCAAGTTTATACCAAGATCTAAAAATAAAGAAGCTATGAATGTCAACACATCACCTATGAAGTTCACGACGAAGGTGAGCAAACACCAGAGTATGAAATCCACTTCGTTTCAAGATAAGCCAAGTGGAAAGTTAACTCTAAAATAAATGCAAGATAAAGAGTATCCATTCTGGATTCTGATGTGCCAGCTATTTTTGAAGAACTCCTTGAGTTAAATCTCATTGAGCTTCCGGAGATGAAGCGAACAAATGAAGTTGGGAAAATTGATGACCCAAATTACTGCAAATATCATTGACTTATGAGCCACCCTCTAGAGAAGTGCTTTGTCTTCAAAGACAAAGTTATGGACTTGGCTCGTGAAAAGAAGATCGTGCTTGAAGATGAGAAAGCAAGCGCAAACCAAGTCTCTATCACATTTGGCTCATTCAGTCCAGATGAATTATGTAGTTTTAAAGAAAGTAAAGATGAAGAATTACTGGAGAACTACAAAGTTAAAGACGGTCAACCTGAGGACGATGAAGGTTGGACGTTAGTGACTCGTCGTAGGCGCCACAAAAGGAGCCCACGAAAAGGATCAGTGGAAAAACCAACAAGGAAAATAATGGTGAAAAGGCCTAGGAGATGGAATCCAGTTAAGTATGAAAATAAAGCGAAAATGAAGGTGCATCACGCTCAAAATCCACGACATCTGATGACCTTGGAGGAGTTTTTACCAAGTTGGTTTCGCACGAAGATTTCCCATGGGAGTATTGATGCCTCTTGTTGCCATACTGATGAAGGGAAAGAAAAGAGTGATGACCTACCATTGGCACCATCTTCGGAAAAGCTTATCGAGTCCACTCCTCAAGAAGTTAATGTTTGTGTGGAAAAAGTCACGTTCACAAATGACGATCTTATGCTAAATGACACTTCTCATAACCACCCATTGTACCTGGTTGGCTATATGCGGATGAAAGAGTAAATCGAATTTTCGTTGATGGAGGATCCTCACTGAACATTTTTCCAATTCACACTGTGAAAGAACTTGGTATTCCCATGGACGAACTCTCAGAAAGTCGTGTGATGATCCAAGGATTCAACCAAGGGGAGCAACGTGAATAGATATCATAGAGGGGATATTGCGCATTATGGAAAAAAAGTAAGTCATGTGCTCCAATATGTCCCTAAAAGGAAGAAAGATGAAGGCGAATCATATAATCTCCAAACCAACACGCTAAAGGAGTTAACTCTTCTGGTAAAACGAATTGAGGCAGTAAAGTTGTCCTCGAAGCCGCTTGCAGGGTTTGTAGCCCAAAATTGTTTGCAGAATGTGGCACTCCCTACAAAGTAAACAGATGAAAGTTTTGATCCTAACGCTTACAAGCTATTTTCGAAAGCTGGATACAATCCCGATGAGCCGTCAAAGTTAGGGAGGCTCCCATAAGAAGCTGCAACGAGGCAACCACGTGAAGGTTTGGGATACAAGCAACTGTCACTAGTGTGCATCTCAATAAAGAGGGCGAGTAGCAATTATATCACTGTAGAAGACGAATCTGCCGCTTCTAACAGGCCTTCCGTCTTTGACAGACTTAGAAATCAACTGTGAGAACTTCCGTATTTGAGAGATTGGGTCCATTAAAGGAGGGGAATAAGTTCCAGAGAAATTATCGAAATACAAGAACACCCGCTTCGTCCAAAATTCAGAAGATCTCTAAATATTTTCAAAGTTTGGTTCCTTCTAGAATGAGGCGACAAACAAAAGTCATAGTTTCTTGTGATGAAGTACTAAAAGTGAAGCCATACACTATGGTCTACACTAAAGAACGTAATGACGACGAAGAAAGTGTGGGTTCTTCTTATCATGTCATTTTACAAGGCAAGAACGGTGCTCCATCTTCAATGGAGGATAATGCAAAATTGGAGGATGTTTCACTATGTTATCACATATCCTTCAATGATGGGGACCATCTAGAAGACGAAGATGCAAAAGATGATCCGTCGGAACTTGAATAAGGGGTGAAGGCAACGATTGACGCCTTAAAAGAAGTTAATCTTGGCACTGATGAAGAACCAAGAATCACCTACCTAAGTGCTTTATTGGAAGTTGATGAAGAAAGCATTAATATTGAGTTACTCAAGGAGTATAGGGATGTCGTTTCTTGGAGCTACAAAGAGATACCTGGCTTGGACCCTAAAGTGGCAGTCCATCACTTTGCGGTCAAGAATGGCGCTCGTCCTGTTAAGCAAGCTCAAAGGCATTTTAGGCCGGACTTGGTTCCCCTTATTGAAACCGAAGTTAACAAACTCATTTAAGTTGGATGTATTCGGGAAGTTAAATACCCAACGTGGGTCTCAAGTATTGTCCCTGTAAAGAAGAAGAATGGCCAGATTCAAGTGTGCGTCGACTTTAGGGATCTCAACAATGCGTGTCCCAAAGATGAATTCATGCTTCCTATTCCAGAGTTGATGATCGATTCTACTACTGGGTATGAGTCAATTTCATTTATGGATGGTTCGTCAGGCTATAACCAAATTTGCATGGCACCAAAAGATGAAGAGCTTACTGCATTCCGCACCCCAAGGGTATTTATTGCTACAGGGTAATGCCTTTTGGCTTGAAAAACGCTGGTGGTACTTACCAAAAGGCAATGCAGAATATTTTTGATGATCTTCTCCACAAGAATGTCGAATGTTATGTTGACGACTTGGTGGTAAAATCAAGAGAGAAGGGAGACCACTTGAAAGACTTGAGGATGGTGTTTGAGTTGCTCCAGAGATACCAACTTAGGATGAATCCATTGAAATGCGCTTTTGGAGTTACCTCCGGAAAGTTCTTGGGTTTCATTATCCGACATCGAGGGATCGAAATTGATCAAGCCAAAGTAGATGCAATTCTGAAAATTCCTGAGCCTCGGGATATTCATGAATTAAAAAGTCTGCAAGGAAAGCTAGCATACCTTAGGAGATTCATCTCAAACCTCGCTGGGAGGTTCCAACCATTCAGTCGCCTCATGAAGAAGGGCATTCCTTTCAAGTGGGACCAAGCTTGTAGCAATGCCTTTGAGTATCAAAACATACTTGATGAAATTGCCATTTTTGGCAACCCCGATACTTGGAAAGCCGTTGATACTATACATTTCAGCACAAGAAAGGTATGTTGGAGCGATGTTGGCCCAAGAAAATAGTGAGGGGAAAGAAAACTCTCTTTACTACTTGAGCAGGATGATGACACCAGACGAGCTGAATTACTCACCAATCGAAAAGTTGTGTTTGGATCTAGTCTTCTCAATTCAAAAGTTGAAGCACTACTTTCAAGCTCATGTCGTTCGTTTGGTTTCTAGAGCAAATCCCATCAAGTTTGTGATGTCAAAACCTGTCCTTAGTGATCGACTATCAAGGTGGTACCTCTAGTTTCAACAATTTGAAATCATGTACATCCCTCAAAATATTATAAAAGGACAAGCGTTAGTGAACTTCTTGGAAGATCACCCTATACCTGATGATTGGGAGCTAACTGACGAACTACCTGATGAAGACGCAATGGTCATTGAAGTTCAGCCTCCATGGAAGATGTACTTTGATGGTGCTGCGCATCGTGAGGGAGCTGATGCTGGCATATTATTTGTCACTCCCCAAGGTGAAGTCTTGCCCTACTCCTTCACCTTGACACAACTTTGTTCCAACAATGTTGCTAAGTATGAAACATTAATACTTGGGCTTGAAATGGTCGTTGATATGAAGCAATTGCAATTGCAAGTCTTTGGTGACTCTCAGTTAGTGGTCAATCAGCTTTTGGGTAGTTACGAGCATATCATGATTACGTAAAAAAGTTAATGGGGTGGCTCGGTGATGTGACTATTCAGCATGTGCCAAGGAAAGAAAATAAGAAGGCTGATGCTTTAGCTGCCCTAGCTTCATCATTACCCATGCCTGATCAAGCGCAAGTTACCGTCTGCCAAAAATGGGTAGTACCGCCGCCAAATGAGGCTAAAGGTGAAGAAAATGAACTCAAGCATCTTGTTGTTGTTTCTGTAGTTGAGAAAGAAGAATGGCGACAACCCATTATCGACTACTTATGCTATGGGATACTTCCTGAAAATCCGAGGAGAAGGACTGAAATTCGTCATCGTGCACCTCTCTTTCTTTACTACAAAGATACTCTATACAGAAGGTCATTCGAGGGAGTACTCTTGAGATGCTTAGGGGAAGAAGAAACACTCCAAGCTTTGCAAGAGGCACATTCTGGGGTATGTGGTTCACACCATTCAGGACCAAATCTCCACTTCCATATAAAAAGGATGAGATATTATTAGCCGACGATGGTAAAAGATTGCTTGAACCATGCTCGCAGATGCAAGGCTTGTCAATTCTATGTGAATTTTATTCATCAACCTCCTGAAGTGTTGCACCCAACTGCTGCATCCTGGCCGTTTGACACTTGGGGATTGGATTTTTTTGGACCACTGCCAAAGTCCTCTGGTGGGCACCTATACATCTTGGCTGCAACTGACTACTTCTCAAAATGGGCCGAAGTTGTTGCTCTTAAGGAGGTAAAGAAAGAAAATGTTGCAAGTTTCATCCGAGTAAACATAATCTATCGCTTTGGCATTCCTCGTTACATAATAACAGATAATGGAAAGACATTCGATAATAGGTTGATGAACAAGATTTGTGATCTCTTTGGCTTCAAGCAACGTAACTCTTTAATGTACAATGTTGTCGCCAATGGTCTAGCTGAGGCATTCAACAAAACCCTATGCAACCTGCTGAAGAAAGTCATATCTAGATCCAAACGAGATTGGAATGACATATGGAAGAAGCTTTATGGGCATATAGGACGACTCACTGCATGCCAACACAAGCAACTCCGTATTCACTCGTTTATGGAGTCGAAGCCGTCTTGCCACTTGAGCGTCAAGAAGGGATCACTAATGAAGAAAATGCTCGACTTCGATTAGCAGAGTTAGAGGCTCTTGTTGAGAAGAGGTTGGAAGCTCAACAGAGTCTTGAATGCTATCAAGCTCGATTGTCTTGTGCCTTCAATAAAAGAGTTCGCCCGAGATCCTTTCAAGTAGGAGATCAAGTCCTTGCCATAAGAAGACTCATTATTACTTCCCATAAACCTGTAGGGAAGTTCACTTCAAAGTGGGATGGGCCATATTTCGTGCAAGAAGCTTATTCAAGTGGGGCTTACAAGCTAGTTGATGCAGATGTCATGAGAATCGGCCCTATCAATGGCAAGTTTCTGAAGAAGTATTATCCTTGAAGTTGTTACGCTCCTTGAAGCATGAGCCTAAACTGCATGTTCCTATACTCCTGGCCCGCATGAGTCTAAGCTGTGTACGACCCACAAAAAAAATTCGCTAGGTTGAAAACCTCGAAAGAGGCGGACTAGGAAAAAGTTAGGACAAAAAAAAATACCCATTCTGAACTACGGTATGACTTGATCCTCTTCACCGAGGTACGTAGGCAACTTAGAGTTTCATTCTGAGTTCAGTCGCATAAGTTCAAAAGATACATAATTCCCCAATCATTGTCTGAATGAAGTACGATGGAATGTAATTCGTTTAATCAGTATTTGAAAAACGAGTTGGGATACCATTCTTCTGTTAAAATTTGGATCCCATTCGATTTAAAGGGGGCAAGCTGCTATGGTAAAATAGTGTCCTCACTGAAATAAAGACACTGTTTGCATCAAAGTCTGGGGATTACTGTCTTCATGTTCGCATAACCTTCAAGTTCATTGGACTTCATATTAGCTCACTTCCAGGAGGGGAGGGGGGGAGGGGAAGAGAAGAGAGACGTCAAAAGGGAACACAAATATAAGAAGAAAGATTCCTTGGCACAACACTTCAAATTCAGTGAGACTTGAATGATTGAACCCAAGATTTTTACTAAGAATGGAGATATTTAGTTTTGTTAGATAGCAAGAAAAAATTTCTTGTGATTTCAAGGCTTCCACACCAAAACATAAAAGTTTCGGCAAAGTCGCACCAATTCAAAATTGTCGGTATATCAAAATCTGATGTTTACTTCGAAATTAGCTGAAACTATCCTTAAGGTATTGAATCCTACATTTCGGACATATTTTATATTTTGGAGTCTTGTTTTCATAAAATCAAACGGTTCGTGATTTCGACATTCCTACATCAAGATATAATTTTTTTTGGGTGAAGTTGCGAAAATCTGAAACTATCAACGTGTCGGAATCCAAAGTTAGATTCAAAATAATATCTGGGACGATTCTAAAATTATTTAATTCCGAATTTTGGATATGTCTTAGATCTTGAATTCTATTTTCCATAAAATCAAGCGGTTCATGATTTCAACATTCCTACATCAAGATTAAAAGTTTTGGTGAAACTGCACAAATCTAAAACTATCAACGTGTCGGAATTTAAAGTTAGATTCAAAGTAATATCTGGGGCGATTCTCAAATTATTTGATTCCAAATTTTGGATATGTCCTAGATCTCGAAGTCTATTTTCCATAAAATCAAGCGGTTTATGATTTCTATATCCATACACCAAGATATGAATTCTTTAGTGAGACTGCGCAAATCTGAAATTTTCAGCGTGGTGGAATCTAAAGTTGGTTTCAAAATATTACATGCGCCGATTCTGAAGGTGTTTGATTACAAATTTTAGATATGTCTTGGATTTTAAAGTTTAGTTTCTAAATAAAACTAAATGGCTCATATTTTTAACGTTCTTACATTGAGATATATATCTCCCACCATAAAAGGTGCAAAGATGATGATCAATATTATCCTCAAAGAAGGAGGATGTATTTCCAAATACTAGAACTTCGAGACATGAACGCCAACGATATTTAAAAAAAAAAAAACAAGTTCCATCATGGGGACATCAATACATCATAATAAGCAAAGAACTATTGATATTGAACCGCAAAGGAAAAAGGGACATTAATGAAAACGTGTGATATAAAATAAAATAGATAGAGTTTTCATTCCTAAGAATAGCCGCTAGTTAATCAAATGCGCAAAAAAAAGCGAATAAAATACTCTATATTGACTAATCTAAACACAAATTGTAATTGACCAAGTCGTTAAGAGTTTCCTTTAGGTGTTGTTTCTTCATCTCCACGTCGGCCAAGTCATCAGCAGTTGCCAAGGAAACATCAGAACATCTACGATACTCCTCTTCAGCAAATGAGACTCTAGATTCAATCTCTTCAACCTCTTTCTTGGCAACACCTCGAAGAGCTCTTAACTGTTTCACCTTATCCTTGGCCTCTTAGAGAGATCGACTGACAGCAAACAACTTCTCGCCCTTCTCCCCTTTCTCAATCAAGATAAGATCAAGTTGTTCCTTGGCGTTTAAAAATGACTCTGATTTTTCAACATCCACAACCTTGTCAGAAAGAGTTGACTGTGCCTGGTCATATGATGTGGCAAGCTCAAAGAAAGACGTCAATAGTCCTTTTAGAGGGGAAATATCCACATCATTTCCGTACATCTCCTCGAGAATTACTTTGATCTCGAATTGAAGAGAAGAAGCATTGTCTACGGTAAGGTCCTTGACTTTGGCATGAATTTTAGCCCAGGCATTTAGAATGAAATCCTTGCGAAGAGTCAAGATAACCTTTCTCCCATCAAAGATAGACATGGTTGGTGCTGGTCATTGGTGAAAATTAGGCCCCGATTTCGCTCCAAGACTAGGAATGGAAGTTGCCTCTAGGTCTAACTTAGATATTGGAAGTGATTTCCTCGAGTCTGGCTCCGCGACAGATTCGTTACTACCTTGGGGCTTGCTTTGGTGGGACGCCATTAAAATGTGAACACCATTTGTCTGGATAGAAAAGGATATATGATCCGTTAAACTACTTGGATATTATAAAATAATATAAAGGTTTTAATCATTACCTTTTTGATAGCCGTCAAAGTCCTTGAAGCACTACCGAGTCCTTGAAGCACTACTAATGTTGTCAGTAATCTCGACTACACCCAAATTAGCATCTCCTTGTTTGTTAGAATATGACTTCACCCGCTTGAAGTTTTGATCTCCGTGACTACTGTCACTATCGTTTTGGGACGGGCGTTTGTTGGAGGTAGGAACAATGGTACCTAATGGAAAGGAACCCTTGTTGGCTTAATGAGCCTGAACAAGGACCTTCTTTTGAACTTCTTTATATGGAGGTTCATTGACGTCTCATGGTACAACCACTTTGGATTTTAAAGTAGGAGGCTTGCCCTCCCTGTTATGTTCTTGAGGCGTGATCTCTGAAGGAGTAGTAGTAACTGGCCCAGCAGTATTCACCAAAGATTGCAAGTGGTTTCAAGGAAGCGTACATGCACTCTTTCCCACCAAGACTTATAATCGGACAAGACATGCTTCTTCATCTTGGGCATAATAGGGGGAAATGTGACCTACTTTAACAAAACACAAATTCGTAAAAGTTCCAATCCTTTGTCTAAAGAGCACTTGATGTGTGGCTAGAATTGATGGTTTAACATGTTATATGCCGTACATTTTATGAGTGTTAATGATAAAAATACACTTTTTATGTGCCTAATTGGGTTTATTTTATGTGTAGGTGAATTGGAGATGGAAACCGAGATAAAGAGATGTATGGCCGTCGAAAATACGCTCAAGAATCGAAAAGAGTGACCCGGGCTATAGCCGGGCGTTTGGCTCTTAAAGCCAGGCCTGCCCTGGCGTTAGTGGGGCGTTTGGCTCCTAAAGCTAGGGTCAGCCTGGCGTTAGTGGGGCGTTAGAGCCCAAACTCCAGGCCTGCCCTGGCGATAAGGGGGCGTTTGGAGCATAACGCTCGGGTTCCTGTCCGGTCAATTCCGAGTTTTGAAGATTTTAAGTGTTTTCCGGTTGGAATAGGAGTCTCTTACACGTTTAGTGCTTATCCTAAACATATAAATAGACCCAAGAACCCAACTTTGAGGAGGGGAGAAGCCATTGAAGTAAAGAACAACGTGTGGATTACTGCAAACATTGATTTTCATAGCTTTTACTTACTATTTTGTAATTCAATTATGCAAGTTATTTTAGAACTGGTTCTTATGAATATGAGTAGCTAAGTTTCTTAATCTAGGGTTTTGGTGGAACCCGTTGGGGGATAAACTTATGGTGATATTAATATAGTTTGGTTGATTGTTCATCTCTATTTGTTCAACTACGTTCTTGTTGTAGTTAATTGAATGACCATCAATTAGCTGTGCCTATTTAGTATGTATCTACTTGAGAGAGAGTGCATATTTAGGTAATTGTTTGAACAACACCACTCCCACAGTATAGACGAAAGTCATAAACGAGGGTTTAGAAGTTTGATTAGAAATAACGATACTTCGGGTGCAATCTAAAGTGAACTGTAATGCAATCTAGCTAGCGTAACTTGAGAGAGTGCGTCTAGTAAATTATCATAATTACTTGAGAGAGATTTATGGTAGATAGAGTGTTCATGATTGATAGAGACAACTAATCAAACTATAAGAAGTATCCGAGAAGGAAGTTCACCGACGGGGGAAACCATAACCTTAGACCTTTATCATAATTATTTACAACACATTGTTCGTAATTGTTAGTTATTATTATTGTTAGTAGAATTCGTAAAACATCATCAATTTATATTCAAAAAAAGTCTTGAGAGAATTGATTGAGTAAAAGTTGCGTATTCTAAAGACTTGATTGATACGTAAATTCCCTGTGGGATCGACTCTGGGCATAATACCCCGGATTATATTTGTAATGCCCGCTTAGTCTTTTATTAGACATAGTTGAGCGTGATCAACACTCACGAAAATATTGATCCAAGTGCTACGTGTGCAAGTGACATGTTCTGTCCAATCAAATGCGACCATGTCACACTTCAATTTGATTGGTCGAAAATAGTTTGTTCTTATCACAACTCTTCCCTCCCACAACTATAAATAGGGATCTTCATAACCCAGAAAAGACACCAGAAGTTATAATAAGAAGCAAGAGGGAGCTTGTGGATCAAACGCTGCGGATTTATCTAAAATCTACAAGCATTGAAGTGTTCTAAGGATTTAAAAGATCAAGACGAAGATTCAAGAACAAGTTGCAAGTCCTTGGACTAAAAGTACGTCAAGATCAAGATTCAAGCAATTGGATTAAAATAAAATAAAATTCAAGATTAAACTCGGAAGCTCTTTAATTTATAGTTGAAACGTAGAATCAGAGGATTCATAGAGATTGTAACACTCAAATATTTGAAATCAAATACTACGATTGTTGCGATATTTTTCGATCCTGATTTTATTTTCTCGACGTAATTTATTGTCTACACATATAATTAAGTACTTATTTTAATTGATTCACAATGTTTACATTGTAAACTTAAGAAAATAGGTCAAATTTAAACCAAGAAACTCTGGTTATTCAGATTAGAAACTTCTCATATTCTATCAACTTTATCGCCTTTTATTTTAAGACATAACGGGAGGAATTAAGGCTCTAATTATAAATTAGTGATAAATTAATGTTTAGAATAACTCATTAAAGAAATAAAAAAAACTACAGATAAAAGGTTTAGTGTTGATTCATTTTTATTTTTTTGGTAATTAAATTCATTTATTACCAAAGAAAAAGTGTTTATAAGACAAGTCCAAAGACCCCTATATCTGGACATACAACTACAAACCTCTAACTGCTACTATCTTAAATGCAATCTACTGAAAGGGTAACAATTCATCCTTCGCAAAATTATAGATGATTCTTGTCCAATTAGCCTTCTGAAAATCTCTTGTCATTCTATGGTAAACTGACTAATGTTCACTACATCTTCATATGAGTAACCTGCAACCTCAAAATCCTCCTTTGCCTTTAGGATCTTTTTCACCATCCATGAAGTTGATGAAGTTTTGATCCCCTATATGTGGTTGCCTTTGAAATAATAGACATGAATCCACTGGATACATAGTCTATCCTTCTTCTTGCATGGGTTTCACATGTGTTTGCAAATGGCTGTCTTATTCCATGTGTATATGTCGATCACATTAAATCCCCCAACTGATTTTGGAAACCATACTTTCTCCCACGATACTAGAGCTTTTTTATTCAACTCAATACGTCCAGTCCATATAAACTTCCTACATACAACTTCAATTTAAGTGTATAATCTTTTTAGGCAAGACAAAAAACTGGCAACAAAATATTTGCATAGCAAAGAGATGCTTTTAATTAACTATAATCATCTTGCATAAGAGAGCAGCTTTGAAGTCCATGATTTTATTTTCCCTACCATTTTTTCCCATAGTGGATGGCAGCCTGGCACTGTGATTGATAGCCTCTTAGTATTAAGGGGAACACCTAAGTACTTAACTGGTAGTTCCCTCTTAGGGAATTTCAGAAACCTCAAAAATTCTTGTTGAACCTCGTCAGTAACACCGCTAAAGAAGATAAAGCTTTTCTTCTTATTGATAGTTAGGCCTGATGCTTGGGAAAATTGCATAAAATAGTCATACATCAGTTTAACTGATCCTACATCCCGCCTACAGAAAAGTAAGAGATAGTATGCAAATTCAATTTGTATATATGCAATTTTTCACATTTAGGATGTAAGTTGAAGTTTGATATCTACCTCAATGGTTTTAAATTCCTAGTCAAGTACTTTATAGCTAGTACAAACAAGAGTGGAGATAAGGGGTCTCCTTGTCTGAGTCCTCTTTTTGCATCAAAAGGCATAATTGGTATATTATTCAATAAGATAGAGTATGAAATAATTGTTATACAACTCATGATCCATCTAACAAAAACATATGAGAAGGCCATACCAGTTAGAATCTGCTCCAAGAAAATCCACTTTAGTGAGTCATATGCCTTCTGCATATCCAGCTTCATCATACACCGAGGGGATATTCATTTTCTTCCGTAACACTTTACCATTTAGTGGATAAGTATTATGTTATCGGTGATGACCCTGCCCGGTACAAAAGCAGGCTGACAGTTATTCACTAAGTCCTCCATAACAACATGTAATCTCTTTGTTAAGATTTTAGAGATAATCTTATACAAAGTCGTATAACAAGATATTCCTTTATGTTTGTAGGCTTATTGATCTTGGGAATGAGCATAACTAAGGTGCAATTAATAGCTTTGAATATACTAGCAGTGCTAAAGAGGTTAAGGATGGCTTATGTAACTTCTTCTCCTATAGTAGGTCATGCTTTCTTGAAAAAGAAGGCATTAAGCCCACCACATCCTAGAGCTTTCAAATATCCTATCTCCATTAGAGCTTGGTGGATGTCGTCTCTTGTTACAGGTCTGATTAAGTTCCTTTGTTGCTATATCATTAGGATTGGACATTGATTTATCACAGAAGGATTGATAGTTGATATAGATGTTGTAGTAGACCCAGGAAGGCTCTTGTAAGACCCTACTACCTCTTCTTAAATTTCGACTTCAGATTGTAGAATATTTCATTGAGAGTTAATCAAACATCTAATATAATTCATAGAGCATCTACTCTTCATAGTAGCAAAGAAATGATAGAGTTTGAATCACCTTCTCTTTAGCCACTGCACACTAAACTTTTGCTTATAGATACTCTCCTCAATCCCTCTACATTTCTCCAACTGGTATTTTAATTCTTTTTCTTCCTTAATCAGAGTAGCATTCTGCAGATCATGCCCCATTTTCTCATGCACTCCCTGTAACTTTCTAGCGCTAGCTGCTTTTCTACACCTTGGAAGTGTCCCATATTAATCTTCTTAAACTCCTGCTTGATCAATTTTAGTTTACTCCATACTCGTTTCATGTGAGTTTCCTCGGTACTCTTATTCCAGCATTCCTCAATCACTGTTATGAACTTTTGGTGCTCGGCTATACAGTTTAAGAACTTAAAAGGTTCCCCCCTTGGCCTTTTGATGAGTGGAGATTTTGACTACTTATTAGCACCTTTTTACTTTTGTTTTAGTCCAAAAGCATTTAATTGTGTTCCCGAAAACTGATGACATATGCTTAATTGCAGGAATGGTAGAAAATGATCCTCAAAGATGAAATCCACTCAAGAAGGTAATATGAACCAAGGACAAAAACAGACACAGAAGCTCTAAAGTGCGGGCCGCAGATTCTCATCTGCGCCCGCAAATTATGAAGCAAATCCCATCAGATATTTGTGAGAAGTGTGGTCCGCACATGAAGTGTGCAGCCGCAAAAGCAAAGCAAGACCAAAATTTCAGAGAACACGCAAATCAAGCTCAATAGAAGTGCGGATCGCATAATTATTGTGCGGCCGCAGAAGATCAGCTATGCGGGCGCGACTGCAATTGTGCGATCCGCAGAAGAGCCATGTGCGGCCGCACTCAGAAATGTGAGGACCGCAAAAAGAGAGAGACGCGGTCGCGGTTCAGAATTGTGCGGCCGCAAGTTTCCATCCCTGCTAGGATGAACCAAAGTGCGGACCACACATGGAATTGTGCGGTCGCAGAACCTCCGAAAGGACAATTTTGTCTAAAAATTTCAGCACTTAACAAATAGAAGAGTTTCACTTTTTTAGGTCAACGTGTGTAACTTTTGACATCAGCAGCCGTTTACTTTGCTTCTTTTAGTAGTTTTTGCTATTTTGAATATTAGTTTTATCATTTTAATCATTAATATGAGTTTAATTATCACTTCTTCTTCTTTTTCTTCTAATTTAAGCACGAGTAGCTGGATTTTCACTAGGGTTGTGACCCAACCCTAGTGTGTAAACTTAATGGGTGTTTGATTTATTGTTTGTTTATAGTTGGGTGTTGATTATATAGTCTTGTTATTGCTTTTATTTGAAGTTTTAATGGTTGCAAACATTATTTCATGCCAAATTGTCTTGGTCTCTACTTGAGAAAGAGAGAATTAATCTAGAAAAATTTGGGTAGCAAGAAATTGGGTCAATCGAGAGATTGATACACCCAATTAAAGGATTGAACCTAGAGATAGTAAAACCCGACTTGAGCTTATTATCAACTACTTGTTCAATACCCATTTAGATTTAAGAAAGCAAAATTAGGCAAAATTACTCTCTAACCGAGAGGTATTGAGTGGGCATTTGAGTGTTGATAGCTACAATACACTCCGACCAATAAAATAAGTTTTAAGTCTTACAAGCCATTAAGCGAAAACCTAGGTGAATGCCATAGCCCTAAGCCTTTTATAACATATGAAAAACAAAAAAAACAATTTCTTAGTTTCAATTCTTAGTTGCTATTCTTAGTTTAAGACTTAGAAACAAACCAATTTGCTGGAAGTGCAATTTGAGATAATTCAAACTCATTCACCATTGTATATACTTCTAAATCCCATTCGTAGCTCCCTGTGGAAAATCGACCCCAACTCATTATTGGGCACTATTATTGCATTGACCGTTTCATAACTTCAAAAAGAGGTGTGACTCCCTTCTTCCCGAGAAAGTCTATCCTCAACGGAGAGTGATAAGAGAAATGCGGTTCTAGAATCTGCATTCTTAACGTTGTCATACTATTCATCCATGCTATATTAACTATAACTCTATCCATTATCCTATATGTGTGATTGTTGGTCTAGTGTATTCCATGTACTCAGAATTTCATAATCCTATATGTGTATCTAATTTCATAATCCTAAACTTGTGTACCATGTACTCAGAATTCCATGTAGTTTTTCCTAAACTTTTTCTATCTTGCACTGTGTGCCGACCATATATGGCAGTAAAACTTAACTCCATACTCAACTAAAAAATTCTGACTTCCCCATAAACTTAAGTGTTGATTTAAATAGATCAAAAGATGGCATATTATAAATATCGTATTGATCTTTTAGAAGGTTCAAAACGTGTTTATATTCATAAAATAGTAGTACTTCTTTTAGAGGAATTAAAAATCATAAATTAGCTACGTGTAATATGCACAAAATTGATGTCACCTATCGTAATATAATCTTTTTGTTTGTTGTTTTGTTGTGATTTTTTATAAATTAAAGAGATTTTTAGTGGTGAAGCTAAAAAGCTTTATAAGATCATAAAAACAGTCTCCTGAAAGTAGGACAATTCTTGAAAAAGTAAACTGTTTTTTTAAGAGCTTTTATTTCAAAAGTATTAAGAGAAAGAACAAAAACTCAATTTTGCCTAAATTTAAATACATGAGATTGGGTGGCCAGTCGTCCTTCTCTTCTTACGTTCAATAAACCTCTATTATACCCTAGTACAATAACGTAGCAAAGAATACATAAACACAACAATCCAAAAAAATACTACAACAGTTGAGCTTGAAGAAAAACCCTAAGCAAAAGAAACAATGGCGGAGAGTATGAACAACATTAAAACCTTAATAAAGAATGGCATTACAAATCGTCACCGTTCTATGTTTATCTTTGTTGGTGAAAAGCCCAATGACCAAGCACTTTTCGTTCCTCCTTTTATATTCGTGAAAATTTTCAACTTTTTTCTAATTCTTCACCGTTGTTGGTTGTGAAATTGCATGTATGTTGTACAAAAATTGATTAAAATCAGATTATAAATATGCAACACTTGTTCGATAAAAAATGTAGTTAAGTTTTTTCCGTTAGTTAACTCTCAGATGCCGTGAACTATTTTCTTTTAATTCTTAGCCGCTGTAAATATTGATGAATCCGATCATGCAAATTGCTTGCATTCTTCAATTTCAGTTTCTCTATATTATAAAGATATAATATAATTCTAAGCCTCTTTGTCTCCTCGAGGAAAATATTATGTCTGGTACATATTACCTTCCTCCAACTTTTTGTGTGAGTACGTTGTTATTAATGGTTTCTGAAAAATAATATGTCTCTCTCCTCGCTCCCCCAAAACCTTAACTCCCCGCACGCTTTTCCCCCACTGCCCACCGGTGACCACTCCAGTGGAAACCTAGCTTTACTCATCAACCCCTCAAATAAAATTTTCACAGCAACCAACTATGCAACAACAATTGGTGGAAGAACGAAGAAGAATCTAATCCGACTCGAACTAAGGCCTTATGAGTTTGTGGATGGTAAGGCAAGAGTAATTTTCACGAAGGAAAAGATAATCTACTGGCTGAGAAGTGTAGACTCACGGTGGTAGGCAAATTCCCACGCACCGGACCACAAATTAACAAACTTCGAGACGAGTTCAAACGACTCGTCCCGTTGAGGGGGTCAGTTGAAATCGATGCTAAAGACTGAAAACATGTGTTTTACCGATGAAGATGATTTCACGAATTTCTATGGAAGACGCTCAATGCCAATATGTGGAATGCTTATGCGAGTTAGAAGATGGACTCACAGCTTCAGAGCACATACAGAATCCACCTTAACTCCGGTCTAGGTAACTATATTGGACCTGCCGTGGCACTATCATGATTGGCCATCATTAGAAAGGATTTTAGATCCAATAGGCACACTTATTGCTCTCGACAAGGCTACGTTGGCTCGCACGAGGCCAACAACTGCTAAGGCTAGGATTGAAATTGATTTAACAAGACCCAAGCTAGCTGAAATTGAAGTTGCTCTTCTAGACAATAATGGGGAGATTCAGACATTCATGCAACCAGTAGAATATGAGAAAGTTCCTGATTTTTGTTTTCATTGCAAGATGCAAGGCCACTCAGATGCGGAATGTAGGTTGCAGCAAGTGGCGAAACCAATAGTAATGGAAACAATCGCTGAAAAATCCAAAGGAAAAGAGCTTGTTGCCATGGTGAGTACTGAAAAATGGATTGAGGTATCCAGAAATAAAAAAAAGTCAGCGAGCAAAGAACAGAAGAAGGCAACAAACGAAAGTGATCACATACAAGGTTTAAAAGAGTCTCGAGGATTCCAGGTACTTGAGCATGATAATAGCTTTATGGAAGTTAATGACAACCAAGAACAGGAGATGTATCAAAACGAGCAGCCCCATGATGCAATCGTTGATGCAAAAGATGCGGAAATGGAAGTTCAGAATGAAGAGATAGGAAAAGATATGATCCAAAGTTCACCAGTCCTTATATTATCCAAAGTTGGTGTAGGAACTACACCACAGAAGAGGACCAAAAAACTGAAGAAGAAGAAGAAGGAAAAAAAAAGCATAAGACCAAAACAACAACTATGGCTAAGAAAGTAAAAAAGCACAATAAAGGGAGCATTAATCTACATGAACAAATTGGTGAGCAACTTTTGGTGACTGGGAATGAACTAATTAATGTGTTTGATGAGCAGATTAAAAAGTTGCATTCATTAAACGACACAAATACCAGTCAAAGATAACTCTAAAGGATCAACAAGAGGCATAACTTGTGGAGTTAAGAACAGAAGACGTGGTTTTTCTAACATTGAATATAGGAAGTCCAAATATTAGGGAGAAGAATAAGAGTTCTAATCTTACAGCCGAACTAGCAATACCAGTTGACAGTAACACCAGGGATGTACTCCAAGTTGAAGTTGGGAGGGACTTTGAGGGCCCAGAGAAAGAAAACAATTATGGTAGACGCCCCCTCTCAGGAGAATGCGGATGGAATAGATGGCCTAGATGAAGACATGTTACACTTATATGATGTAGAAGTAGAGGTGAGGTCAAATGATGAACTTGCAAGAAGTCCTCACAGGACTCTTGAATTTGAGAATACAGAGATATCAAATAGTATTCAAGATCGAATCACTCTGTTTAACAACTTATCCCCAGAGGATCACAGGGACTAGGTGAAGCCAATCATACACGGGCTTCACCAAGGATGTCCAAATCCAGCAATACAAAGAACACACCTAGATCCTTGATGTTTCCCATGATTAGTCAACTATCATGGAATATTAGGGGCATGAAAGCCCAACAGGCTAGTGGGAGACTCAAAACACTCAAAAATCAACATCATATAACCTTTGTCGTCTTACAAGAACCTATGACTAGGTCTTCTAAGATAAGAAGGTTTCAAATGCAGCTAGGATTTCAGCATAATTTTTCAATTGCAACAACAAAATTTGGCTCTTCTGGGATGCTAACCATGTGGTAAACGTACTAGAGAAATCTGAACAACAAGTGACTCGTAGCATGAGTCATCAAATGGGGTCAGAGCCTGTGTTTCTAACAGTTATTTATGCAAAGTGCAAAGCTCACCAAATGCTCCAGCTATGGGAAGAACTAGGATCGATTGCGAACAAAATACAAGGCTCATGGGGAGTGGTAGGAAATTTCAATGTAATCACAGATATAGAAGAGAAACAGGGTGGTAGACCATTCAGAATAGAGAAGAGCCTTGATTTCTTAAGTTGCATTAGTGATTGTGGACTGCAGGACGCATGCTTCTTTGGTAATATTTTCACATTGAGTGACAATAGGGCCCTCCAAATACCATATGGAAGAGATTAAATAGACTTTTGATCAAGGAAGCATGGGGAGATGAATTCTCAGATACATCAGTCATACACCTAGCTAGAGTATGCTCGGACCACACCCCATTGTTGATCTCTATTAAAAATGCACCAGAAGACTGTCCAAAATACTTAAATTTTTGGACTTTTGGATATAACACAAGGATTTCCAGGACATAGTTAAAACCGGATGGATAGATCCAGTCCAAGGGAATCCTATGCGGGTGTTACACCAGAAATTGAAAAGAGTGAGCAAGTGGCTAAGGACATGGTCACGAGAAGCGTTTGGAGACATATATGAAGAACCTAGAAAGCTGGAAAAGCAGATAAGTGACCTGGAAGAAGCTCTAGTAGTCAGTAACACACCTGAGCACCGGGTAGAACTCAATGAAGCAAAGGCCAACTATGTGTACTATATCAAAATCCAGGACCAAGTTCTCAGACAGAAAGCAAAAGCAAAATGGCTAGAAAATGGGGATAAGAATACTGCTTACTTCGGCAATGTTATTAAAGGTAGAAGAAGAAGATTATGTTTACAACGAATACAAGATGACAATGGTCAATGGAGGGAAGGAGGAACTGAGGTTGCAGAAGCAACAGTTGAATAATTTCAACACATTTTCAACCATGGAGAGAACTCATGTGACTTCTCTACCTTAGAATGTGTATTGCCCAGGATATCCGAAGAAGACATGAGATGTTGGTAGCTACTCCCACTGTAGAAGAAATAAAGGATAATGTCTTCTCAATTGACCCAAGCAGCGCCCCTGGGCCTGATGGGTTGGGTGCACTTTTATATTAGAGTTGTTGGAATATAATCGCATGCGATGTGAATAATGTCGTGTTATCCTTCTTTAATGGTGCGACAATTCCTTGGTTTTTTCACACACATGTCTTGTGTTGCTGCCAAAAGTGGATTATTCGCAAAAGTTATCGGACTTGAGACCCATCAGTATTTGTAATGTATAAAGCAAGATCCTGTCCAAGATTATGAATTTAAGATTAGCCAAAATTCTGCCCAAGATAATATCGGCCAATCAATCGGGGTTCATAAAGGGAAGACAAATCTCAGAAAATATTTTACTAGCTCACAAAATCATCAATGAAATTGGGAAGAAGCAAAGTGGGGGAAATGTTGTAACGAAGCTAGACATGACTAAAGCATATGATAGGGTTGTGTGGCCGTTCTTATATCAAATGATGAGGCGATTGGGGTTCTTAGAAGTATGGATAAATTTGATATCCAGATATATAGAATGTAATTGGTACTCAGTGATAGTAAATAGGCAAAGGTGTGGTTCTTCAAATATGAGAATGGGTTGCGGCATGGTGATCCAATATCACCATCTTTGTTTGTCATATGTGCAAAACTACTCTCTACTATGTTAAATAACCTGTATGCAAATAGGGAATCCAATAGCTTTTCGACGGGGAGAGATGGACCACAAATTAATCATCTTGCGTTTGCAAATGATATAGTTATATTCTCCAGCGAGAGGACAAAAACTTTATAGTTAATAATGGCCAAACTTGGTGAGTATGAGGCTGCTTTAAGTCAGGAAATTAACAAAAATAAAAGTTATTTTGTATTAGCACTTGGAGCATCACTAACGACAAGGAATAAAGTGGCCAGAATTACATGCATGCATAAGAAAGAATTGCCAATAAAATATCTAGGATATCCCATCTTCACGAGCAGGCAAAAGATAACTTATTACTCAGAGATAGTGAAAGTGACAAGAAGAGTAAGGAGTTGGCAGACTAAACTTTTGTCACCTGGAGGTAAAACAATTCTAATAAGACATGTTCTATTAGCCTGGCCAACACATTTGTTATCAACCATTCATCCACCTAAAGAAGTATTGGATCAAATAGAAAAGATATTTACATGTTTTTTTTGGAACTCCTCTGATGGGATGGATAGGCACCATTGGGCAACCTGGGAGAAATTATATTATCCATATAAGGAGGGAGGGGTTCAATTTAGAAAACTTGAAGACATCTGCAAAGCGTTTATAACAAAATCTTGGTGGAATTTGAAAACAACGAATTCTCTTTGGAAAGACTTTGTACTGTCCAAATATTGCAATAATTCTCACTCAGTAGCAATAAGGTCGGGTAGGAAGCAATCACCAAACTGGAAAGAAATGTGTAAATTGAAGCATGAAGTGGATCAACATCTAGTTTGGTTAGTTGGTGAAGGAGAAATTTCCTTTTGGTACGATAATTAGACCAAGTTCGGCCCCTTGTACATGCAACTTCCAGACAATATATAACCCACCGACATTAAACTTAAAGATGTGTTGGTGGATGGGGAGTGACAAGAGGAAAAGTGTGATGTGGAATAAAATGATGCGATCAAAAATATAATAAATATGGAGAAAGTTAAATTGCTCGATGGAACACCAATCAAAGTTATTTGGGCAGCAGACAGTAAATGTAAATTCACAATAACTACGACATGGGATATATGGAGAAACAAGAAGGAGACAATTGATACACACTCCCAAATTTGGCATAAAGATGTTCCCTTCAAGATGACATTCATCACATGGAGAGCCTTGATTAGGAGATTACCTACAGATGAGAGGTTGGTGAGAATGAGAATTACAGTGGTAGCTCATTGTTGTTGTTGCACCATACCAGGAGCCGAAACTGTTGAACACCTCTTATGCTCAGGAGATTTTGCACAAAAGATGTGGTCGAATTTTTGTGGACCCTTTGGAATTCAATGGAGAAGAACACTTATGATTCAGCTACTGAAGAAATGATGAACATACAGAGCAAAAAACACAATTGCAAGTTTTTTAGCAAAAATCATTCCTCAATTTGTGGTATGGGAACTCTGGATATCGTGGTGTGCAAGTAAGTATAGTTCTGAGCTCCCTTCCATCCAAAGATCAATTGGTTTTATTTCTCAAAATATCACCCAGTTAGTCAAGCAAAAATTTAAAAGACTAGGAAGTAATACTAACCGGGAAAGAATTCAGAGTATGTTGGAAATTCCTATAAATCACAAAATATATAAGATTGTCAAATGAGAAAAACCACCGCCTCTCTTATACAAAATCAATAGTGATGGTAATTGTGTGGGGGGATATCGTGTGACTGGTGGTACTATTCGAGATACTAAGGGAAAACTCATCCTCGCATACTTTATATAGTTGGGACCTGGTACTAGTAATTGGGCGGAAGGCCAAGCTATGCTAATTGGATTACAAAAGGTTGTCGCAATGGGAATAAATGAAATAATTTTAGAAGCAAATTCTAAAGTAATCGTGTGTTCAGTAAATGAGGAAGTAGATACACCATGGAGGCTTCTACAAACAATGAACAAGATCGAAAAAATTGTGGAGGAAAAAAAGGTGAATGTGAAGCACTGCTACAGAGAAGCCAACAGAGTTACCGATAGATTAGTCGCCATTAGCCCCACACACAAACAACACATCACTACCTCAAATTCTGATGCATTACCAAGACAAATTAGAGGGTTACTACATCTGGATAGATTGGAATTAACAGCGTTTCGAGTCAGACAATTGAAAGACTCAAAAATCCAATTCGATCCTCCATGATAGTTTTGGAGCTGGTGCAATGCCACTTTTGTTTCATTTATGTGTTTTGATCAAATGCTATAGAGTTTGGAATGCCAGACTCTCAAGAAAGGACGGAGGGATCTTTTTTATCTCAAATGTACTAAAATTTTGTGAAAGTTCAATAACATGGTGCGTTTTGTCAAAAAAATAAAATAAAATAAAATTAGAGAACCCTATTTATGTAATAAAATAACATTTGACCCCTTTGATAATCAATGACTGAAAGTTGCTATAGGAGGATGAAAATGTTACTTATTTAATATTAACGGGGACGTGTTTAATTTTTAATGCAAATTTGAAAGATTAAAATGATATTCACCCTATAAAAAATACTGAAAGTTACAATACTGCCCTAAAGTTAAATACTAGTACAAAATTAAATCCGGTTGGACCGGTCGTCCTCTTCTTTACGTTGAAACAATAAACCCTCTCTAAAACCCTAGTACAAGAACGTAGCCCAGAACATACAGAAACAGAGGCAACAGTTAGAGCTCGAAAAAAAACCCTAAGCAAAAGAAAAAATGAGGAAAAAAGTGGATGAACGCATAAGAACCCTAATAGAAAATGGAGTTAGAAATCGTCACCGTTCTATGTTTGTCATTATCGGTGACAAATCCCGTGACCAGGCATTTTCCAATTCCTCTTTTATAGTAAATTTTTTGAATTTTTTTTAAAACTTTTTTCTAACTCTTCACTTTTATTTATTTTGTAAAACAGATTGTTAATTTGCATTACATGTTGAGCAAAGCTGTAGTGAGGTCACGGCCTACTGTGCTATGGTGTTATAAGGACAAACTTGAACTTAGCAGGTTCGCTACTTACTGCAATTTTGCCTTTTTACTTTTTCCATTGTGGATATAATCTGTTCTTGTTAAGTTTTGTCCTATGTATTAAATATGAATTGGTTAATTCCATGGGGAAGTTAGATTAAATCTTGTAACGGAAACTCGAATTAGCTACCGTGGATTTTATTCGATACAAAAGAAACTTTGAAAAAGATCAATGAAGGTGCTTCACCAAAATTCTTGACTTTGTTGTAGCAGTTATTCTATATAGTTGGCATATGGATGGGGAGATTTGATTTTATAGTCCATTACAAATGTTATTTTACTTAGGTGGAATACATTGACACCCCGTCAAACTTGTCAGTGTATTTTATTTGCACACTCGAACTAAGACAATGTTTCAGTTGCCCCTGAATACATGATAATTAGACACTTCCAGCTGAAATTTTGAATAAGCTTGTGTGCGTGTTCTCAAATTCCCATTATGTTGATAAGTTAACTACTTAAAATATGCCATCTTTAATTATACACATCAGATATAAGCTTTTGCCGTAACAAACAAAAACAAGATAGGCCAGTTAAAAAATAAAACCCAATCAACTAAAACAAACTCCGGTATCGTTAAACAAAAGATGCGCTATGTTAAAAGAAGAAAACCAAGAGCCATCTCCCAAATCTCCCCAATGAGTGTCTAATAAGAACACTTTATCATGTGTTCAGGTGCTCAATTTGGACGACCCTTAATTCGAGTGTCTAAGATGTATTTCACATTTTAGTTATATAACCTTTTCTACAGGACATCACAAAAAAAGTGATTTGTAAATTAAACAGAGGAGATCCTTGTAGAGAAATGCTTCTATTCAAATTAAAAGTGGGTGTAGGAAATCACTTCCTCAGTTAGATGTTAGGAAGAAATGTAAAATCCTTTTTTGAGTATTAAAACTTTAGTCACTCTATTTGTTGTGTAAAAAATTAGTTTTAGCGGTATATATGGTGTAAATTTACTGGCAAATTGCAGGTGAGTGGAACAAATGCTAGGTCATTGTTTTTTTGAGGTTATCATATTGGGTTGATTATTTTGTTAGGCTGACTGACAGAAAACAAGTTGTTTTGATTAAGACATTGCACAATGATCCGAACATTCTGTCGCATCTCTTCGATACGAATGCAATAATGATCTCCTCTGGTACCTACTGGTATGTCAGGATCCAATTGGTCATGAACATCGTAAGGTGCTGCTTTTCACAAATCCCAGCATAGAACCTCTTGACATTACACCATTGAATCTCCAGTCCTTTGGTTGCTGTTGTGCCATTTCATTAGGACAACACTTGCTTTGTCTTTTTCTAGCTTGATTGCGAAGCATGGCTTGGAAAGGTCAGCTGAAAGACGGTATATATCAACATTCAAACCTATTCCTTTGTGGCTCAAAATTTCCTTTTGAACTTCTTCCATATTAGTAGGGCTCGTAAGCATCTTATTATCTTCAGAGGATTCACTTTCTGAAATTCCAAGGGACGTGATTCCTCCTTTAGAAGCTAAAGTTGAATGATAAAGTCTCCTTTAGGTTCAGTCGAAGAGATCGGAGCGAAGTCATCAATTCAATCATTCGAATGGTCTCCCCTAGGATTGACATCTGTTCCAAATAAACCGAACCTTGATGCCACACCTTTGCGGGTGGTGGTTGGTTGAAGATGATGTGATGCAAGTGAACGCTTACGAAAAAGTTGTTGTAAAGTTTCGTTCTTCTGTTCCGTCGTCAATCAATCTATCACTCAATGACAAGCTGCTCTGTCATTGTTTGTTTTTTGGTTGTCTGATCACACTCGAAATTATGTATCTACTTATCGTAGTTTTACCCCTGTTCAGTAGTTTTGTAGCAGGTTGTTTCAGACGTTTTCTAGGAAAAGAAGTGTTCGTCTCAGTTTGTCAGTGGATGTTATTAGTCATTTAGACAGTTTGTCATCAATGATAGAGTCAATCATCTTCTTGCAGTCACAAGCAAAAAAGAAAGAAGCAAGTGAAAAAATATATGCAGAGGGGACTACTGGACCCTGAAAAAGTAGAGCCTTTTGAACTTTTTGTTGAAACTGGAGGCGTCAGCTATTGCTTGTATAGAGATTCAGAAAGAATTCTAGGAAACACTTTTGGCATGTGTATATTGCAGGTAAATGAGAGGTTTTAAATTTCCATAAACTTTTTGAAGCAGATCAACTACCTATTTCTATGTGATTGTGATCTTCTGCAAAATTTCATTTCTTTTCCTCTACGATGTTCTAGGATTTCGAGGCTTTGACACCCAATCTTCTTGCGAGAACAATAGAGACAGTTGAAGGTGGTGGGCTAATTGTGTTGTTGGTTCGCACTTTGTCCTCTCTTAAGAGCCTCTGCACCATGGTCATGGTAAGCTCCAATCCCAGCTGCTCTGCTTTCTGGGCTGGAAAACTTTGATTAAATAGTAGATTAATGATGTCTCTTCCCTTCTTACTTATTTGTTTTTTATTTCTTGCTCTTTTGTTTGTTAAATAAGATTTCAACTTATCTCACACACACATACACAAACAAAAAGAAGAGTGTTTGAATGAAGAAGCTACTACTAGCTTTCAGATTGCTCATTGATTTTCTATGCGTGTTTAATCTTAATACTCATAAGGTTTGTGAAAATGCAGGATGTTCACAACAGGTTTCGTACAGAATCCCATTCACAGGCTACCCCTCGCTTTAATGAGCGATTTATACTCTCTCTTGCATCATGTGAATCATGTATTGTCATGGATGATGAACTAAATATTTTACCTATCTCCTCCCACATGAAGAGTATTACTGCTGTTCCAGTTCAAGAGGTAAACTTCTCCCTGGATCAGTATGGTTGTGAATTGGTCTGTTTACTGATTTATATATCTTAGATGATATGCACCGATTCAGATGATAGTTCATATAAATTATGGTTCTCACATGTAATTACACCATATCAGATGTTGAACTGCGAAAAAATTACTCTTTCTAGAGTCACTTTTAGTACAGGGTAAACTATCTTTGATAATCTCTTGATTAAGCATTCATAATTCTTTCTTTGATTTACTTTGATGAAGGATTCTGAGGGGCTTTCGGAAGGAGAAAGGGAGTTAAGGAATTTAAAAGAACAATTGAATGAAGACTTCCCTGTTGGTCCTCTTATTCGGAAATGCTGTACCTTGGACCAGGTTACTTACTGTGCTTAAACTGTGAGAATCAGCATTTGTTTCTCAATTGTTCTCTGAGTATGTCATGCGTAGCTAATTAATAGTCTATTTTGGAGCTAACCCCCAGGATAAAGAGTTACTCGCGTGCAAGGTTGCGTTATAACAGAATTGTTGTATAGAACACATGATTAACAGGGGATAATGATTTGATACCTGGTGAAATTGAATATTCACAGTGGACATTCTGATCTTTTCTTAAGTAATTGGGTGTAATTAAGAGGGAGCAATTACATTCTTCAATTCTCAGGGGGCTTGTAACAAGGTTACATTTTGACTTGTTAATTTTATTTTTTAAATAAATTATTCTTTTTACATTATTTCTCAACCCATTTCTTTTCTTCTCATTTCTTAACCTTTCTTCTAGTGCTGCCATGTAACTTTGTAACTTCTCATTGTTGCTTCTTCCTTATTTGTTTTTCTTTATTTTCTTCCTTTTGCTTAATTGAGCTACTATTATTCTAATTTCTTTATGTCATGTCTCCTTAGTTCTCAACAAACTGAACTATATTGAAAGATTCCATTAAAGCTGGGTTCATTGTTTAATGAGGTCTTAGCCTTGTCTTATTTTTTCCTTTTGAATTATCTTTAAATTAATATAAATATTTACTACAAAATATACTTTCTAAACTCATAAATACTTATCTTTTGTTATTTGAAAAAATGCAACGAAGCATGAACTTCATACTATATTGACATGAATTGGTGAGCAATTTAAATTCTTAATTAGAACTTTTACTAATGAATTGAAATTGAAATATCATTTATTTTGAAACTACCAATTATCTCTTACAATATTAGTTACAAATCTATAATTATTTAATACTATATTTTCAAGAAATGATATGGATTTTTTTATAAGGTAAGTAATTTTATTAACAATTGCGGGGTTCCCGTATACACGTCGTTTACCAAAAAGAAGAGAACCTACACCAAAATATGGTTCTCAACAAAGGAGACCCAGTCCTCTATACAAGTAGGGACCTCATGAGTACACCAAGAAGAAACTAAAAAGGAAAGACTACTTTGCAATTTTACAAAATCTTGTCCCACCCCTTCAAAAGCTCTCATATTTCTCTCTTTCCACATAATCCACATGATTACTTAATATTTCTTATATAGACACATACTTGTCAAACATTAAAGTTTATTTACTTGTTCATATGAAAAAGAAAATTTATGTAGTTCTTGATAATTTAATTTAACTTTAAAATTTAAATAGATCTAACTATGTAATTGCATTTGTGTAACCAAACATTACGTTGTAGTTATGTTATGACAAACAAACAGATCTTTGTGATTACTATACTGTATAATTACTTTACAAGGTGTCCATCCAAACAGGTTCTTAATCATTATTGGTCCTTGATTGTTTTCTTTTCTTTGTTTTTTTCAATTGAAATTTAACTATCGACATGTCAAAATTGTGAGAGTTGTCAGCACATTAAGTTTTAATGTTTTTCCCCTTAATTTGATGAAATCACAAAAAACAGATTTCTCCATCCAAAGATTTGATTGAATACAGACTGAAATAAGCCGCTGGTCAAATTGTGCAATCCTTTAGTCGTAGAATCATACAGTTCAGTTGGGGCAGCCACTCATAAATAAAACAAAGCTTCACGTACTTTATTATAAATAGAACAGAGCTTCACTTACTAAGTAAAACAATATGACTTGCTGATAAAGAAATATCACTATGTCGGCTTAGAGCTTGAAGTTAGGAATTTTTCTTACGGCTTAACTAGCATGTTAAATCTTCATTCCTGCAATTATTGTATGTTAAAGCTCTTGCTTTTCCCTTTCATAAAAAATAGTTGCCTATTCTTCCGTGCTTTCATTAAACACATCTTTAGTTTTTTCTAATTGTAATTTGAATCTAATACTAAATTTTAAAAAACTATTTTTTCTAGCTTAAATGGATGGTGTGAGAATGCACGGGAGAAAAATCTATTTTTTAACTACGATACAATGAGCCCTATATATAAGACATATTCTACTCCTACTGCATATGGGACTAGGACATATTCTACTCCTACTGCATATAGGACTAGGACTATTTACACATAACTATCTAACACTCCCCCTCAAGCCGGTGCATACAAATTATATGTACCGAGCTTGTTACATATGTAACTAATACGAGGACCAATGAGTGACTTTGTGAAAATATCTGCAAGCGAATCATTTGACATACAAGGCCGCTAGACTCCTCCTAAGCAACAAAATCAAGTGGTTGCTGATAGCCTGATAAGCAGAAGTTGGCTGAAAGGCTGCCGGAAAAATTACAAAATAGGTTCTAAAACACCACTAGACAACAAGAACTTTTCTGAAAATAACTGTTCACGCCAGAAAAGCGCATTGTTCAAACCGGAAAAAATAAAAGTTGTCAGAATTTGATGTAATTTATATTGGCGGAATCACTGGACGAGTAAGTTGTCCTTAAGAAGTTTTGCCAGAAAGTGGCTGGAATGGCTCACACACGCCAGAAAAGTTATTGCAGCTTGCCGGAACCCTAGTTCTGGCGGCACGTGGAGGCGCGTGAGGGACTTTCGCCGGAGCAATTGACTCGGGTTTTGTCGCCTGACTTTTCCGAATAAGATGGTAGTATTGGTTTTACCTCAACAATTACCGATGAGGAGGTAACGCAAATCAATCTTGAGTTGTCAACCGGAAACACGTATTTCTAATTCGATGGGACTAGAATTTTTGAGGTTTGGTCGCACAAGGGTTTCAGCTCTGATGGTGGTACTGGTATATGCACAGTACCACTTAGCAGTGATGAACCCTGGGAACAAGACGAAGTTGCCGGAAAATTGCACAACGATGAGATCTTTCTTCCCGGATGAATGCACGGGAGAAAAATCTATTTTTTAACTACGATACAATGAACCCTATATATAAGACATATTCCACTCCTACTGCATATGGGATTAGGACATATTCTACTCCTACTACATATGAGACTAGGACATATTCTACTCCTACTACATATAGGACTAGGACTATTTACACATAACTATCTAACAGATGAATTCAAGTGATGATGTAGATTCAAATATTTAACTTACAATATGGGGTTCACCATAAATAGCAGTTGTGGGTCCACTGCAATTTCAATTTTTTGTCCTGCCACTGTATGATGCTATTAATCCAATAATATGAAATAGGGAAAAGCAGTGATCACGTTTCTTGACGCTATTCTGGATAAGACACTCCGAAGCACTATTGCTCTGCTTGCTGCTCGTGGCCGGGGCAAGTCAGCTGCTCTTGGGTTGGCAATTGCAGGGGCTGTTGCTGCAGGGTAAATCTGGTTTGGCCGTTTGGGTTTCAATATCCTTTCCTCTCTGTGATCCTACTTTATGCTTTACTAACTTCTATAGTTTGCTATTACAGGTATTCTAATATTTTTGTAACAGCGCCTAGTCCTGAAAATCTGAAAACTCTGTTTGCCTTTGTCTGCAAGGGTTTCGACATGCTCGAGTACAAGGTAGGATGCAAATATATCTGTTTGAGCAGGGTCGATTTGCATATTCTCTATGAAATCGATCTTCCCCAGGGATTTTTTTCCCTTTTAAGTCCGCCATTTGGCCCTTCAAGTACTTTTCAGTGAGAAAATGCTTCCCCTGCTGATATGTGTAGAAACATAAGCATGGTTTAAAATTTTCTTGAAGTTCTCGTGTAAGGGATTTTTCGCGTCTCATGTATAGTTGGTACCTGAATAGGTTTCATGTTCTGCTGACAGTATATAGAGATTGTAACTCAATATGCTTCTTCCTTGCAGGAACACCTTGATTATGATATTGTGAAAAGCAATAACCCAGAGTTTAAAAAAGCTACCGTGAGGATCAACATCTATAAGCAGCACAGACAGACAATTCAGGTCAGTAATATTGATGAGGAGTTATATCGTGATAATGGCTCCTTCCATTTTCCAAACTCATTCTTGCAGTGAATAATCCTGGAATCTGACATCAGTTTCTTTCTCCTTTACTTTTTGCACCTTCTGTTCCCTTTGTCCCTGAACATTAGAAGGCATTTTGAAAATTTGTTTCAATTTAGTTCCGCTTGGTGTCTGTATGCGGGATAGATTTCTTGTATTGCTTCATCTCTTGTGCTTCTCTATTTTCTTAAAGGTTGTCAATATATTGGTTGCTCTTCTTACAAACATATCTTTTACACCCATACTGTTCATTCTTTGCAAAAACTTCTTGCAAGTATATGATCATTGATGTGCTTTATCATGTCTAATGCAATTAATATTTCTTTTTCTGAGTTTCTGATGTTCTCGATCATTTATGCAATGCCAGTATATACTACCACATGAGCATGAAAAGCTATCACAAGTGGAATTGCTGGTGGTTGATGAGGCAGCAGCTATTCCATTACCTGTCGTCAAATCTTTGCTTGGTCCTTATCTCGTCTTCCTTGCATCAACTGTCAATGGGTATGAGACAGTATTCTGCTTAGTTTCCATCTAGTATTTTTATTCTCTCCAAAGAACCTATCCACTCATTTGGCAATATATGTTGCTTCTTGAAGTTTTGTTCTTACTCACTTATATGACAGAAGAATTATTTCTACACAGTCTTGTGTGTTTACCCTGGGGTTAACAGAGCTGATAATCATTCTATTCTTGTTATCTTCTTAAAGCTATGAAGGCACTGGAAGATCCTTATCATTGAAGTTGCTGCAGCAGTTAGAGGAGCAAAGTCAGAAGTCCAAAAGCACAGATAGTGCACTTTCAGGTATTTTCAGCCCACTTTCTGTAGTCGATCGCTGGACTTATGGTGTGTAGAGTCCATGCATCTGAAATATAATTGTATCAGGAGGACTAGGAAAGCAAAGAAAACTGAGATGAGAGGGCGCATACATTGGGTTGGAAGCTCCTTATAGTTACTAAAAGGCAGGAGATACATCTGGAATTGTGCTTGTATTTGTTGAAAAACATAGGCCTTCTTATCTTAATTCATGCCTTAACTTGTGCCTTGGGCAATGCAGTTTTGGTTGTTAATTTAGATCTTGGTTTATCTATGACTGGATTTGCAAGTAAAACCAAGTATTATGGTGAATAAGGATGGAGTTATTCAAAGTAAACACTCATAATACATGCTTTTGAAATATTCGAACTCCAAAGTTCTTGCAGATCCACTTGCGAAATTTAAATAATGGAACATTTTCTATGACTGGATGTTCTAAAGTAAACCCAAGTAGTATAATAAATCAAGCTGGAGTTGTTTAAGTGAATGCTGATACTACACTCTTGTCATTAAAAATATTGCTTTCCTTCAGGGCTGTGTTCATTCATGAATGTGACTCTTTTTCTCGGTGTAGTTTTGCCTCTCGTGATTATCCATGATTGAGTAGTATGATAAATTGTCCAAGGTCTCTGCAAAATCTTGTTTTTTTCATTTAGTTGTTTAAAATCTAAGTTTTCCCATCAAATGTAGGTCGGCTTTTTAAGAAGATAGAATTGAGTGAATCCATTAGATATGCTTCTGGCGATACCATTGAGCGATGGCTTAATGCATTGCTCTGTCTGGATGTTACAAATGCTATCCCAAGTATCAGAAGGTAAATCTTCTTTGGCTTAATCTAGTTCCTGCAGAAGTCAATCGTGTTCTATCTCCAGTTACAGTTCTCTCTTTTTCAATCAGGTTGCCACAACCGGGTGATTGCGATCTCTACTATGTTAACCGGGACACACTTTTCTCTTATCATAAGGATAGTGAGTTATTTTTGCAGGTAAATCACTTATGCCTTTGAAGTAATGTATTCTTCACTGTTTAGGCTGATTTTTGCCTGCTCAGCTTTGATTTATGGTGACCCTTTGGTGTTGAAATTGCAGCGAATGATGGCCCTCTATGTTGCTTCTCATTACAAAAATTCTCCAAATGATTTACAATTGATGGCTGATGCTCCAGCTCACCACTTGTTTGTGCTACTAGGTATAATTTTACCAGTTGATGCTTCTCATAGAACAATTTTGAATTAAGTAATGCAAGAGTGCCTATCTAATTGTTATCACAGGGCCTGTTGATGAGTCAGAAAATCGTCTTCCTGATATTCTCTGTGTCATCCAGGTTAGTGGTCTTGTCTGTAGCTGTTATGCAAGTGTTCTCTTTGGGATGCTACATTTGTTAGAAATCTTCTGACAATCACTGTGCTACTATTAGTTTCAGTATTCTTTTATATTTAGCCAATTCTTCTTTGCGTTTACAGTTTTACTCTCTGCCCCAATTTATGAGACACTCTTTTCTTTTTAGTTTGTCCGAGTAACAATGACACCTTTCTATAGTGAAAAACAATTTAACTTTAAACTTCCCCATTGTACCCTAAATAGGATGATTTATCGCCGTGGAAATGAATGTGGCATGTTTTAAAACAAAAGTTTCAAAAGTCTTTCATTTCTTAAACTCTATGCCCAATCAAACACCCCACATAAATTGGGATGGAAGGAGTAACTTCTGTCTGGTGGTCCAATTGGCAGGATGCCTACAATTACAGTAGTTCCTCATCTTTATATGCATCCTTCTTTCTTGCGCTATTACGTTTAGTGACAGAGAGCAAGAGATGTTTTGAAGGAGAAAACGAACTTGTGTATGTTTCAAAGTATAGCTGTTTGCAATATTTACTCTGCTGGCATGAGGAAAATCTTGTATTCATATGCGACCTTTTGGACTTGCTAAATTCTGTTTCTAAGTAGATTTTGTACAATTATTCTACTCCCTCTTGGTACCAATTTGGTACCGTTTCAATAAATAAAAGTATAAAACTACCTACCTTATAAAAAATTGATAGAAAAATAGAATATCCTCTACATAAGGTCCTGGTAGTTGATACATGATTGACTTTCTATTTGTGTAATATTTTGGTCCTAAAATACGAAATCACGACTAAAGTTGTTTCGGGTTCGTTTTGCCTTCAATTATGTCATCATTATGTTCAAACCACCAGTTAGTAGTTTGTGTTGTTGCACGCGTAGTATATTCTGCTCCAGTCCATGTTTTGTGGTGTATTCAGCTCTAGAACTCTCGGAAGGGCAAAAACTTAGCTCAATTCCTCTTACTAGGCCATGTGTGTTCTTTCTGTCTGGGTAGATTTGGTTTGGAATCTGTAAATCGTCTAATATCAGTTGGTTCCAAAGTTCATCTGTAACTGGTCACAATGTTATCTTTGTTTTCTTCCCCTGATATGAGCTGATCATGTTTTTCTTTTTTCCACTTATTGATCCTCATCTTCTGCTGTCACTGATTCTGCCACTTCTTGGAGGGAGTGTGTCTATTAATGCATTTTCTTTCATTGTTTCTCATTGACTTCATAGATAGCATGTTGAATCATCGTCAAATATCACAATTTTTCCTAAATTGGATTGGTATGGGTCTAAATGGAGCTACATGCTTAATGAGGATTCATAAAGCTGACCTAAACTAGCTTGGGCTTGATGCTCAGTAGTAGTTTATTTTTGATAAGTCAATCATGTAAGGTTAATTTCATAAGTCCTTTCTGATGTGGATAGTAGAGTGTCTGATTTCACGTTAACATTTTCTTGGAATCAAAGAAGCAGCACTAAGAGTTTTTGAGCTGTGTTAATTTAGCTTTAACACACAGGTCTGCCTGGAGGGTCAAATTTCCCAGGAGTCTGCTAAAAGAGCTCTGATGGAAGGTCGCCAGCCCTTCGGAGATCAGATACCTTGGAAGTTCTCTCAGCAGTTTGCTGATGATGTATTCCCAAGCCTTTCAGGTGCCCGCATCGTACGCATTGCTACACATCCGAGTGCCATGAGGGTAATGCTTACCAATTCTATGAATTTAGGAAAAATTTCTGAGGCCTCCCTCTAGGTTTATTTTTGTAATATTGATCTCCTTCGCGGTTATGATGTTACTGTAGCCTCCTTATTTTGCCTTAAAAGACAAATAGTTTGGTATTGGAAAGAGATGGTCCTGAATGGAGTGTATTGGATATGAAGGATTTGCGTAGACGATCCCAACTAGCATGGAACGAAGTGGAAATGATTGATCGAATGAATGAGACTAGGTTCAAATGATAAAGTTTCCATACCCCCCGAACTCTATTTGTGCTGCACAATTGGGAAATTGTGGGTAATCTTTTCAAGTTATAATAAGAGATCGACAAAATCCTTTCATATAATTGATTTTGGAACAAATTAGTTCACCGAAATTTATTGGAAGAGCAATAATAACTTTTAAGTTTTAGAATTTCATTTTATTCTTTCTTGGTAATTTATCTACTATGCTTCATGTACTTAAAAAATGGCAGGGTATTTCTATTAAAATTGTATATATTGTTGTATTTGTCAGATGTAACCAATTTAAAACTACAAATGTTAAATTCACTAACATGTGTAAAACCAATCGAGCCACAAAATTACATCCTAAAGAGTAAACTAAAGTATAATTATAGTACTTATACGAAAACCTTAAGTAGGCAACAAAATATTTATAGCTACCCAAATACAGAAGTACTTCCCAATTGGATCCATTGTCATTGTTATTTGATTTATTCTATCATGTGGAAAGAAGAATTTGTTTTACATTCTTTTATTGTTGAAGAGATTGGTGAGGATTTCACACCAATTTTGTAGTATAAAGAGAATTTATGGGGAGATTTGCGATAGAAAGTTTAGCACTAATAATTAAAACTGCAAAAAGACAGATTTGGAATATCACAGGAATCTTGTCATCCTAACCCAATCTCATTGGAAAAAAGTTCGAAATGAGGGCGGTCTGCATATCTTACGACAATGGAAATTTGTGTTTAAAAGCAGACATGGAAGGAGTTTTTTTGAAAATATCGAACAATTTATTTCCTTGACTTTATCAGCATGTCTAACCATGTCTCACTGTGGTGTTACAGCTTGGATATGGTTCTGCTGCCGTTGAACTCCTAACCAGGTAGCTACAAAGTTCATCAATTCTCACAATTTTCGGTTTTCAATATGATTCGGCAGTTGCTTCAATCACATTTAGCTTTTATTATTCGTGAAAGATTAAGCTACTCCATAGGTCGTTGCTTATTATGCATACTGGTGCTGCATAATATGTGGAACAACACAAACACACACACACACATATTCTGCTAACCTACTACACGAGCTTAGCAGGTTAGCACCATCCCTATTTTTTGTTTGTCCAAACTACCACTGCCCTTTCTTAAAGTCACTTGATATAGGTCATGGATGATTATGTCATTTTTAGTCCGAAACCAATAAAGAAAATTCTAAACATCATAAACCCTTTCTCTCTCTCACGCTATCATCACAGCTTTTGGATAGCAAGAAGCCTTTTTCTCCCACATTTTGGAAGAGTAATCTCTTTGTTTGACTGTTACCATTAAAAAGAAAAGGAGTAATTTCCTTGTTTGGTCAATCATCAAGATTAGATTGTTCATGGGCAAAGAAGAATGTTTATTTTGCCTAGGAGCTCTTGTCTTAAAAGACGAATACGAATTATCAAGGCTGCCCCCAGTTGCTCTTAGTGAATGGACATCGGAGATAGCAACAAGCCTAAGAGGATGCACAAGATAAACTATTTTAAATCTGCTTCTATATTTATGTGGTGGTTGGTGTTGATTGTTGATATGAAAGGGTTGTGCAGTTGTTGACTTATTCCTTTTACACTTGCAAAATCTGCATAAGTGTGGCTTCCTTTTGCACTCGCAAATTTGCATATTTATTACTACTATGTATCATGGCTTTTAGGATTTCAGTCTAGGCTATTATTTCACCGGGTATCTAATACATTAGTTAAATTATGCACGATTTAAAGATGTGACATTTTTTAAAAGTGTTTCAGTTAAGTACATATTATGCTTCTTCAGCTTATTAATGGGCTCAATTCATCTGTATTGAGTTTGACATAGTCACAGTTATTGCATATCTTTCATACATGGATTTCTGAGGCACAATAACTTAATTTACCGCTAATAGGTACTTTGAGGGTCAGTTGACTCAATTATCTGAACTAGAGATGGAAGATGGTTTGGAGACTCCTCAAGTCAGTGTAACTGAAGCTGCAGAGAAGGTATTCTTATTTGATCTACCTTTGCAATTTGTACTTTAGGTTATTGGCTTTCCTGTTATCATTCGGCTCAAAGATTGCAAAAAGTAATATCATTGTGCTTTTTAAACAGTTTAAAATCTTAATATTATTTCTCATTGAATCCCGCCTTTCCTTCGTATTGATTTGGTTTGTCTGCAGACCACTGTCTTGTGCATGATATAGTGTGTTAAGGCCTTATGATTGACCATTTGCTGTAATATGGCAAGTGAAATAGTTGAAAAATCTGGAAAGTCTTCTATGTGGAATTAGAACGTTTTTTTTGGTTTTTGTTATTGGATTCAAACTACTTTCCTTGCAGGTCTCTTTGCAGGAAGAAAATATAAGACCGAGAACAGATCTTCCTCCTTTGCTTGTCCCTTTACGTGAAAGACGACCTGAAAGGCTTCATTACCTTGGCGTCTCATTTGGACTTACCTTGGATCTTTTCCGCTTTTGGAGAAAACATAAGTTTGCTCCATTTTTCATAGGCAATGCCCCGGTAAGTCTCAGAGTCCTTTGTTCCTTAAATTCTTTTTGATGTTTGCAATTGAGGATTAATTGTCATCAAACATGTGATTGGATGAATCAGAACAGCGTAACTGGCGAGTACACATGCATGGTCTTGAAGGCATTGAAAAATGATGATGTTGAAGCTGCTGGATCAGATGAGTGGGGCTTTTATGGTCCCTACTATCTAGGTGATCAGTTGGTTTTGTTCTTCTTGATTTTTTTTTTTATCTTATCATCTAAAGGAACTTAAAGGAGATGGGAAGAATCTTTTGCCATGATAAAGAGGAACACAAGTTCTACAATTCCTAATATATGTTCTTTAGCATTTTTCATATGTTGCCCCCTCACTTTCTTATCTCCCTTTATCCACTTCTCGTCAATCTAACAAGCTGCAGATCTTGTAGTAGCTGGTATTTATTCTATTAGTTTTTTCTCTTCTTTTTTTCTTTAATGTTAGTATTGTCTTCTATTGCTATTTCGATATATTGATGTTGCCTATAACATTCTCAGAATACAAGCGAAGGTTAGTCGAACTGTTGGGTTCTACCTACCGGAGGATGAACTACAAGCTTGCTATGAGGTAAAATTGAACATTTTGGTGATTAGGTAATATATATGTCTCTTTACATATGCTTATGATGGCATAATCTTGCAGTGTCTTTGATCCAAAGATCAACTTTGTGGAGCAGGACCCTGCCTTTTCTGCTTCAAGTGAATTCTTAAACTTCATGAAGTTTGTTTTGGAACCTCATGAGATGAAGAGGCTTGAAGCTTACTCAAATAGCCTTATTGACTACCCCTTGGTAAGATTTGAGTTGATGATTAGTGAGGAAGTATGTTATATTAAGTAGTGATGCAATATCTCATGTGATTCAGTTTTTACTTGTCGAAATGACTTAGTGGACGGGCATTCGATATGAACAGTCATAAAAGGGAGAAGGCTGAGAGTACTGTGAGCCACTCAAACAACCTAATTCCCACTCCTGGTTAGATCTCAATTAGTGATGTGAGTGAAAATATGCTATATCGAGTAGTGATAAAAGATTTTCTGGTGGTGCGACTATCAAGTTATGCTAGACGTAAGTTTCAATATCAACAATCATATGGAGCTTGTGAACCAATATGGTAAACATGCCTGAACAACTTGAAACACCGAAAAGAGCTTAAAGTTGTCATCTTTCCAATTTGAAGCATCATAAATCAACTAGAATTCACTTTTTGACAGATCTGGTGAATGGTTTGATAATATCGTTGGTATATGGTTCAAGTATAGAGGAAAAACTCATATAGGTACATATTACTTTGGCTAAATACCTAGATAGCCCCTTAAACTTGACACCATATGTAAGTTAGACGTTCCAAATTAACTAGTGACCAAACATGCTCGTTAACTCGGTAGAAATGTATCTCTTAAACACACAAGTTAGCAAAACCAAGCGTGTGACCATTACTTGCCGATGATGTGTCAAAGAATGAATAAGATAAAGACACGTGTCTTAAAAAGAAAAAAGAAAAAAAAAATTTTCACGCCCCCCAGTCCGCTCTAATCTTTTTCTTCTTCATTCCAGTAAAAACCAGTCAAAGTTTACTTTCAATCTCCATTATTTGCTTCTGCAAATTCACATGTAAGTCATAGCTAGGCAAACGGTCGGGTCGGATATGGATGGGTCGAAAACGGGTAATGTAAAAAACAGGCAAATTATCCGGCCCGAACCATATTTAATACGGATAAAAAACAGGCTAACCGGCGGATAATATGGATAACTATATTATCTATGACTTCTTGAATATGATCACTTTTGGGAGAATTCCAAGTCTCCCAAACTGGAACCCTCAATTTGAGACTTTACATAAATAAAAGTTAAACCCATTAGTTATCCATTGGTTATCCACTTGGTTATCAATTTTCTAAGTGGATAATATCGTTCTTATCCATATTTGACCCGTTTTTAAAAAGTTCATTATCCAATCCATTAAATTGGGAGGATAACTGTTTTCTTTTAACCATTTTGCCACTACTAGTCATAGCTATCAATTATTCTATTTTCTTCCCTAATACCTCTGTTGCCCCTCTCCCTTCTCCTTCAGTCATCCTCTGTCTCGCTCTGTCTACTTCTCTCTGTTTTTGTCTCTCTATCAGATACTTGAAGTGAGGAAAAACATATATTTCCTTCTGTTTTGCTTTATCTGGTAGATGGATACCTGACAGTAAAGAGCTTTTGGCAAACTTTTGTAGAGACTAACTGGGAGAGCAATGCAAATTTTCAAGAATACTGGTATTATTTTTTATTCAAAAGTAAAAAGAAAATTTACAAAATCGTTTAAGTTCTTCCTAAGCTTGAACTTGACCTTTTATAGCGCCATTATAGAGTTGGCTCTGTTTACTATGTCTATAGCTTCAAACCTTCCGAATAATGTTTTGACTTTTTTTTGCTTCATTTTGCTGTCAAAAAATTATGAAGTTCGCTGGATAAAAAATTAAATACAGGGCTTGGTATTCAGTCGTAGATTGTGCTGTTTAAACAGGGAGAAGAAAGATCTTTTAATAATGGTGAAGATGAATTTGAGGGAGATGAGAGTAGATTTGGATTAACTGCTAGAGCCTAGAAGAGCTAATTCAGCAGCTTTAAAAAAGCCTCACACGCCTATAATAAACAAAACAATACGCGGTATTCCATGTAGGACTCTTGTGCTTAAAAGACACGTTTAAGACGAGTTAAGGTGTCTATCTGGTCAATCCGTAAGTTTATATGTCTATTTAAAAAACATGCCATGTTTAAGGGGCTATCTAGGTATTTGGCCTATTACGTTTGACAACAAGAAAATTCTGAACCAAAAATGACATGTGAAATATGTCTCTTATATTTCTTTATAATTTAGTAACAGGTGCATGATTGTCCTTTACTTTGTCATGTTTTATGTCTAGGCCTTCAATATCAAGGTTGAAGTTCTAATTTGATACATGTGAATGAAATCCAATAATTAGACATTTGATATCTAATGAGTTTTTTAAGTATGGAAAGACATGAAGGGATAAAAGATATGGCAGAAATAAATCCTTCAAAAGTGCCCGATATTTACTGTGTGAACATAACATCTAAGGAGGACAAAACTGCCTTTCTTTTTTTTCCTAGTGCAAGCGATGTTTAAATATCTCAAAAGTGCATAACATTTGTTTTTTTACATATTTCCACGCTAATTACTTGCATGAGCTATTTTTCACAGATTCGAGATGTTGCTCAAAAACTTGCGCGCATGTATTTTTTGGAGCATTTGCCAGTTTCACTTTCATATGCCCAGGCTTCCCTTTTGCTTTGCTATGGCCTGCAGCACAAAGACATCCCTGAAATAGAGGTTTGCTGGCTTGCTAGTCTTTATTTGGAATAGTTTATTCTGTATTGTCAGGCCTTGTGCAGTGAAATACACTTCTTGTTTTTTTTTAAGGCACTAGTTATCCGTCATGACATCCAAAATAAATACTAGATACTTCCATTCAATAAAACTCCAGTGCTCTGAGTTTACTCTTTTTAATTCTTATTTTACAGGGAGAAATGAATTTGGAAAGGCAGCAGATATTATCCTTGTTCATGAAAGTCATGAAGAGGCTTTGCAAATACCTAAATAATCTAACATCAAAAGAAATTGACTCAACTGAATCTCGGCTTAAAGCGGTAAGTGGAGTTATATTTCATTCTCCTCAGAGTCCTATGCTAAGACAAATGAAAAAGTAAAACGTGAACAATATGTGCACGTCGTCATGCTGTGTGTCAATTGTGAACGTAAGGAAATATTCCAAATTTTATCGTGTTAGTTTGACTCAAGAAATGAACAATCAAGTATAATCAAAGAGCAGTTAAGATTTTGTTCATCTTTTTTTTGTTAAACATTATCTGAGGCATGTTTTCCGTTTTCAGCTTAAGTTGGAACCACATTCTATATCTGTTGATGAAGATCTCAATGATGCTGCAAAGAAAGTCCAGGTTTGAATTTCTTACTCATGCCTCTTCAAGTTTTCCCTGCATTTCGAAAGATCTCTAATTACCTAATGTCATATCTAGGATGAGATGAAAGCAAAGACGGAGGAGGGTTTGTTGGACCCAGAACTATTTCAGCAATTCGCTATAGTGGACAGAGAAGCTGATTTTGAAAATGCTCTCCAGAATGGTGGCGGAAAGATAGTTCCTGGCGGTGTTATTAGTGTAAAATCCAACAAAAGCAAGTCGGAGAAACATTCCAAGACGGAAACTGAAAAGAGTGACAAGAAAAGAAATAAAAACCACTCTGGATCTAAATCACATAAGAAGAGAAGGAGTTGATCCTGCTGGCACAATAAGTTTTTCCCTCGTTTTCTAATCTCCTTACTAGAATTTTCAAGTATAATGAGTAAAAGATAAGCTTGAGTTCTTTGTCCCTAAAAGAGAAAGCAATTCTTTTAAGGTTAACGTCTCTGTTCGAATTTACACGACATTTCTTATTCTGCGATGTTTCAAAATGTTTTAACATCATTCAATTTCCATGAAACATTCACAATTTTTTAAGAATTACGCTACAAGATCCTGCATACTATGTAAAAGTTTTTATTCTAATTAAATATTCATTTTCCATGGGCTACATTGTTCTCTTTCTCTCAAATGGACACTGTTTGCATTTCAAACGTTACTCGACTTTTTGGCAAGATGTTTAAAGCAGACTTAGCGTGAAGCAGAAAAGTGTACTACCCAAAGGATTTTGTTTGTTGAACTAATATTTGAGTTACAATTACTGATTCGAATATTAACTTAAATGTTTGAGGAATCTTTTTTAAAAATTAAATATTAATTTTGAGAACCTATTGGAGTTGGATGTTGAGTTTTAGCCTATTATTTTTTGGGCTACTTGATTGTAAATTAAAATATGGTCTATAATGTCATGCATAGTGTAAGATTTTTATTAAGGGGAGTCAAAATATAAAGTTAAGAGATGTCATTATATAAAATATATACATATTTCTAAAAAATTTACTGAGTTAAATAATGTGATTTTCCGACCAAGAGGTGTCAGCTCCTTGGATGCATGTAGATCCGCCACCGATATCGAGGTAACAAGTACTCCATCTTTAACTAAAGATTTCGAGTTCAAATCCTAAGCAAGGAGTTGTCTTTGGAAGTGTTGTACCCTCAAATGGAACTTGACAATGTGAATTGAAATTAGTTGGGCCTCAAAATGATATTGGACACAGGGGCATTTTGCATTTATATTCACTTTCTGTGTCACGTTTTAACTTGTGCCCGCTTTGCAAAAAAAAATTACAAGCGTACCCACTTTTTCGCATAACTTCAGCATACGGGACTGAAGTAGCAAAGGCAATCACGCAAAACTTCAGCATTCTAGTAGACGGGCATGAAGTAGCAAATGTGCTGAAGTTTTTGTTTGTAATTGATGAACTTAAGCATAGTAGCTGAAGTTTTGTTCTCTATTTGCTGAAGTTTTTGTTTAACTTGTGCACGTCTTAACGCCAAGCTTTTGTTTGTAATTGCTGAAATTTTTATTTTTGTAACTGGCGAACATTTTTGTTTTGTAACTGGCGAACTTCAGCTCTAGAGCTGAAGTAGCTGAAGTTTTGTTATCTATTTGCTGAAATTTTTGTTTAACTTGTGCACGTCTTAACGCAAAGCTTTTGTTTGTAATTGCTGAAATTTTTGTTTTTGTAACCGGCGAACTTCAGCTCTAGAGCTGAAGTTCTTGTTTTTGTAACTGGCGAACTTCAGCTCTGATAAACATATTTATGACAATCATCCCATGAACTGAAGTTCCATAGCAGCACCAACAACAGCAGAAGAAAGAAGAAGAAGACGAAGAAGAAGAAGAAAATGAAGAAAACGAAGGAGGAGAAGGAGGAGGAAAAATAGGGCTGAAGTTATTTAAAAAGTGGGTACAAGTTAAAAGTTTTTTAAAAAATGGGTATAGGTTAAATGGGGACGCCCTATTTGGTCGCCCCGTGCAATTTTTACTTGGACACATGGTGAAACAAAAAGGGCAAAATATAAAATTGGCCAGTTAGCTAAGATTAATTGCATTAAAAATCTTGCCGGTTATGATATTTGTGAGAGCGATACATATCTAAAAAAATACTTTTAATTTATGTGAATCTATTTGATTGGATACGGAATTTAAGAAAAAAAAGAAGATTTTTGAACTTGTGGTATTAAATGAGACACATATATTTTGTGTGACTTTAAATCGTTGCATAAATATAAATATGAGAGAGAGAGAGAGAGCGGCTTCCCTCTTCGCGGATCCAACGCTCACCCCAAAAGAAATTATTATAAAAACAAGTTTTAGAAAAATAAATACGACAGCATGGGAAAGCATATCAAATTAATTAGTTAAAAACGTACTGAACGAAATGCAGAAATTCCGAGCATTTACCATTATTTATTAGGAATATATTAAGAAACATAAATAAAAGGAAAATGAATGCCAAATTTATCTAGAAAAGTTTACTTTTTATCCATCAAAGAAAGTGAAATTCTATGGAAGTAAAAAATAATACAGTTTCAGAAAACTATGAAAGTACCAAATATCTAAAAACAATAAAGAATAGAAGAACAAACAAATTAATTAAGACGTCATGTCTATTTTGAAGATTTAGCATGCACACCCTCCTCCTCTTTGCTGCTCAATTCCTGATACAGATTCTGGTATTCTTTGGAGTTGGCTGCAAAATATTAAAAGTTTTAATATTAATTAAAATAAGCTGCATTTATTCAAACAAAGAGAACTGAAAGTTTTCTTGTTTAATAGTAGAAAATTTAACTAGTACAATTCTTCATATTAATATAAATAAATAGTGCTTTTATGAGAAAAAGAACCACATGATTCCACAATTAATTATTAATTAGAGTTTATTACGAGGTAAGAGAATTTTTTTTTATAAAAAAAAAATCTCATTTTCTTTTAATGTAATTTACATTGTAAAATTATTTGATGTACTCACCAATGTGAAGGCATTTCTTCATCTACTACTGGCTGCCATCTGGAGTAAATGAAAGGTTCAATAATATTTAAAAAAGAGAGAGATGTAATTCAGTAAATTAACAAGGAAAATGTCCAAATAACGCCCCACACACCAAAAAAAAAAAAAAAAAAAA
>ML372911.1:0-56047 GCA_005239525.1 Nicotiana knightiana | reverse complement strand
ACAAAAAAAAAAAAAAAAAAAATGAGAAGAAAAAGGAACTTCCACAAGAATAAAAACAATATTCAGACCTCGTGTCCGGGCTCCAAAAAATTTTAAAACAAAGAATTCTAATTTCTAAATCGAAAGATTCTTTGCTTTCAACCCCTATTTATACTATGTGTAATGATCCCCCATTCACGATAAATAATAAATAAAAAGAGAAAAAGAAAAGAAGAAAAATGACTATTAGGAATTAGTCCTCTAATAGTCATTTAAACTATATTTTGTTTAGTGTACTAAAATGAACAAATTTGACTTTTCTGCCGAGGGAATGAAAAATGTTAAACGAGCTTTAATTTTCATAATTATAAAGAATTGAGATTTATAATAATATTTTTTATATACAATCTCTAAATATATATATTTCTTGTGTCAAATAATAGAGAAATGAACGCCTGTTTATTTTTATCGCAAAAATTAGATGAATAGATCCTTGTACTCAACCAAAATAAAATTTTAGTCGGACTAGATTAGCTCATTCAAACGCATTAAATGTTAAGTTAAGAAAATAAAAAATAAAATCATAATAAGCACTAATAATTTGTACTAACATGTTTTGATCATCTTCATTAGCAAGGGCAAGTTGTGCAGCACACAAGAATGCAGCATCCACATTGTAATCCTCTTTTGCTGAGCTCATAAAGTAATGTATATTTCCCCTTGATTCACACCATTCCTTGGCTTTCTTCTCTGAAACCTGCAAATAATACTAGTATTCTTTAAGTAAAATCTTAAAGATAATAATTTAACTTGTTATACTAGGTTACCTTATTTGTTTTCTAGATAATTTATTCTACTTATTTTAGGCAGTTAGATGACCTGCTAGTGTAATTCTTTTTTACGTTTTCAGTGTATATAGACGTTGAAGGGGAGTCTTGGAGCAACAGTAAAATTATCTCTGTGTGACCTATAGGTCACGGATTCGAGCCGTCGGCCGTAGAAGCAGCCTTGACTATCTACATTACAACCCTATATGAGTGTGGCCCGTATGGGATACTTTGTGCACCGAGCTACCCTTTTTAATGTATATAAAAGTTATACTCTAAGCAAAAATATGGTACTCCCGCCGTTTCAATTTATGTGAACCTGTTTCCTTTTTAGTCTGTGTAAAAAAGAATGACCCCTTTTCATATTTGGAAACAATTTACTTTTATGCAATGATTTATAGCCACACAAAATATATGTGCCTCATTTACACCACAAGTTCAAAAGTCTTTTCTTATTTCTTATTCCGTGCCCAGTCAAATAAATTTACATAAATTGAAAAGAGCATATATTATGAGAATATGTGTTTGACAAAAATGAGATGAGAAGAAAAAACTTACTGTCTCAATGCTGCCACCTTCCAAGTCTACTTTATTACCAATCAAGACAAAGGGGAATTTTTCTGGCTCTGTTAAGTCAGCCTGAAATCAATCACATACAAAGGAAGTGAGTAACTATTTGAAACCATGTAAAAAATGCTTATTAAAAAGGCAGGTCGGTGCACAAAGTATTTCGTACGCAGGATTTGAAGAAGGACCGTACCCTTGGGGTGTGATATAAATATTTTGTTCTAATACAAACACTAGTGGCTGCTTACATGGCTTGATCCCGTGACCGATAGGTTAAAGAAATGCCTATTGTCAACTTGAAAAAAAGTTCATGATAATTAATTCACTCACCTGTTTGATGAATTCTTCATGCCAATGTTGAAGAGTCTCAAATGACTTAGGCACATTCACATCATAAACAAGAATGCAGCAATCTGCTCCTCTATAAAATGCAACACCAAGGCTATGAAACCTTTCCTGTCCTGCTGTGTCCCATATCTACCCCAAAAAAAAAAAGACAAACAAATCCACAATCCGTTTTACGTCACTCAATACGAGAAGTAATTCCCGATATAACAGTAAAAGCAAGACGGGCAGGTGAATTGGTTCTTCTGGTGCAGTAATCACTTACTTGCAAGGTGGCTACTCTTTCATCAATATCTAGTTCTTTAGTAGCAAAATCAGCTCCAATTGTCGCCTTGTATTGTTGTCTAAATTTCTTGAAAACATATCTATATAATTGCAGTTAATGAAACACAAATTTGCATAAATCCTTGATCAAAACCTTAGTCCATATATAGTATTTTTGTATCTCTAAAACTTACTTACAGAAAATCCACTCTTCCCTTATCAGCCAAACCCTTAACAAATATTTGTAGGAAAAAAAAAAATCATCATATAAATGCAATATCGTCCGATTTAAAAAATCCTAACTCCGCCTCTAAACAACGTTAAATTAAATAAAAAGTTTATCCAATGTTGTTGGATACTGATTCACCAAAGATGTCTTTCCCACCCTGAGAATGCAAATCATATCAAAGTGTTAGCAGTTAGCACAAAGGAAGAGGAACAAAAACCATGCAGTACTTTCAAGAAAATTAGCGAATGAAAGTCTGTGTTGCTCGGACTCTTCAAAACTGCTACTGCAACAGCATCAAATCCTCCATAAATACACTACTTATCTGACATTTTTTGAAGAGAAAAGGAGAGGGAAACAAAAGAAAAGAGAGCATCTAATGAAAATTTCTTACCCACAATCACCAAGAACAATGACTTTGATCAAGCTTCTTAGTGGCTTAGACATGTTCAAGAAACTACTATTTGTTATTTTGTACTTTGAAATAATCTCTTTTCTTTTGTTTCAAAACTTTATTATAAAGCTATATTTTTCTGGATGGTTCAAAAGATATAGGGAGAACTAAATGGAGCACATGATCAAAAGGCAAATGAACATTTCAGATAAGTGTAGCCGCTGTGTTTTTACAATTTTCTATGTTTTGTCTAATCTTTTATGTCTAATTTCTTTGTGGTTTCTGTATAGGAAGAAGGGATTTTAAATTAGCTATGGAAGTTTAATTATTTATTGACCAAGAAAAAGATTTTTGCCAGCAAAGATTTTTGATTTTAAAAATATGGTTGGTTGATTATTTAATTAATATTAGGGGGTAGTGCATCCCATGTACAGTGTTGACCTTGGATTTAAATGATTATGAGTTCTGCATAATTGATTCTTCTAGATTCAAGTATTATTCCATCTTATTCAAAAGAAGTTGTTGACTTCAGATTTCGCCTTTTCCTTTTTTCTTTTTTCCATTAAGGGTGTGTTTGGTCGGAAAATAAGTGGTTTTCTTATTGTTCGGTGGTTGATCAGGTAGTAAAATATATAATTTAGGCAAATACTATATGAGACGAAAAGGGTAAGGGCGGGAAGGGTAGTAGGTCGAGGTCAGGTGCTGGAGTAGTGGTGTCGATATTAGACGAGAGGGGGATAGAGGGTGGGGAAAGGGCTATGGGTGAGTGAGAGTGAGAAATATGGCGAGGAAAATTGAGAAAGAGTTTTGGAAAATATTTTTACTCCTTTTGTTAGGGAAGCCATTTTTTGTCAATCGAAGAAAAATGAGTTCACGAAGAAAATATTTTTTTAAAATATTTAAGTGGATCAAATATGAAAAAATTAAAAAAATATTTTTTTTCATAACAAACACACCCTTAGTATTTTTTCTTTTTCAAGAGTTCTTGCTTGTAATTCCTGGAATGAATGAAGTTTAACTTTTACTAATTAGTTATTTCTTAGTAATGGATACCTATATCTCATATTTTTATTCGCTTATATTCCAGAAAAATAAAATTTACAGTATTTAAATCTGCAAAATAAGGTGGAATTAATGTGTGTGGTTGAATAGATGCATATTCACAAGTCCATCTTCTACAATTACTACTTTTTTCTTCTTTCTTGTGATTTCACTTTATCAAACTAATTAACTTTCTAGTCTGATTAAAATGTGTAGTTTTTCTTGTGATCCTATCACATGTTTCAGTCCAAAAATCAGTTATGAAAAGTTGCTGTGTTTATTAAATGCCCAAAAAACTGACAAATATGTTATATTTATATATTTTTTAATTCAAATTAAATTATCTCGATCAATTTTTGAAGTATAACTGGCAAACTAAGATACTTAGCTTTAATAAAGGAAAATTAAAAAAACTTAAGTTACACATAAAATATCCCATGCTTTGGAAACTGGAGTGCTGTAAAGAAAGATTCAAATAAACAAATTTAAAAATTATTTCATTTGTATATGTTTTAATATTCCTTTATTGATCAAACTGAAGTACTCGGAAATTTTAAAAGAATTACTTTTTATTTTTTGTTCCAGCCCAGCTGGCAAAAAACATGCCCAACCATAATTTTCTATTTGTTAATTAAGCTAATCCTGTCAAATCATTTACCAAAAAATAGTCATGAATTCATGATTAAGCTACGCCTAATGATGTCATTTGATTGAAACTTAAATCTGGACAATGTTACAATACAGTGATGAGTTAAATTACTCGTGTTTATTTAAAATTTACTACTTCGATTATGCTACTAGGAAATATATGTACCTCTTCCCTCTTTTTTTTTCTTCCTTTTTAGATTTGAAAATTAAGTAGCATTGATAAATGATAAAAAATGCATGTTTTTGGGTATGTTTGCATATGATTTCTTATGTGAGTTGCGGGAGATTATATGTTTATAAACATAGAATATGCTCATTACATATTTATTGTGTGTAAGAATGAATTTGGATGGAAGTTGGAAGAATTGAATGATTTGATGCAAAAAGAATAGTGATGCAAGACCTGGGAGCGTGCCACAATTGGTGCATTGTATGAAAGTAGGCGCAAAATGGACTAGGAGATGAACAAAAAACAGCGAAGTATGGAGGTTGACACTAGACCCGGCACACAAAAGAACAAAGAAAAAGAAGAAATAACTAGGTGCGTGCCAGAAGTCACGCGTTGCACCAACTCTGGCACGCGTTTTCGAATTAGGAGAGATCAAGGATGGCCCACATCAACCTTAATTGATATTTACATCACAAAAACGTCCTTTTTAAGGGAGGAGACACTACTTTAGGGTAAAACAACACCCAAGGAGGCAAGAATACGCTAGGAGCAAGGAGGAAGATTTAACCACAAGTTTTTCCTTTCTTCTTTCTATTTTTCATTGTTGGTTATGACTTTTAGTATTGTAGTTTTTACATACTATTATGAGTAACTAATTTATTATCTAGAGTTTTGATGGAACCTCTTGGAGGATGAATTCTTATTATGTTTTAATATATTTATCTACTTGTTCAATTACGTGCTTATTTCAGTTGATTGAATGGCCATCGATCGACTGTGCCAATTTATTATGTGTTGCTTGAGAAATGATACATATTTAGGTGGTTTTTTGAACAACATCACTCCTAAAATCAATATATCGGGTTTAAAGGCGGGATTAGAGATAACGAAGCTTTGACGTGGTCATAGTGAGCGGTTAAATAACATGACATTTTGTTTTTATTTTGATTTAAGAAATATGACATCTTGAAATTATGGGAGTTTAGGTATTGGTAATTCTAATTTTGATCCTTATACATATTGTGAAGGACACGACTCGCTGCAGAATTATCAAAATATTCCCGAGAGCGAGTTATGTGCATCAACACAATCTTATGTGTGAAATGCATGTGATATGTGTGGTGGTAAAGATGGTCACTTTCATGGTTGTGCTTATATTTATTATTCTCCCCCAACCCCTTACTAAGATGGTTCTACTTTTTTTTGTGTGAAGTTAGTAGGAATAAAGAGCCCAGGTATGATGATCTGAAAGAGATATGCGAAGGTATCTTGTGGAATAAAATAATGACACACAGTTACGGATACAAAAGGCAAGAGGAAACTATTCACAATCTGAAGGCTCAAGTGAGCCAATGGTAGAAGCTTTGAATGTTCAACAACTCAATACGATGGATAGTAGCCGAAAAAAATATAAATTAGAGTCGGCAGTTGACACTCTGGCGGAGGAGGTTCGAGTAGAATACCAACAACCGAGCCAACTAGAATTTGAGGATGCCTATGTTGAAGATGTGATACTAGAATCAACCAAGGATAGTGAGGATACAAATTTTGTTGATTCTAGTGTCATTGGTGTTGAGGATGTTGAAAGTCCTGGAGTTTATGTATTTGAGCACATTGGTCCTCACTCTAAATATTTTTTCACATTATGTTTGGATGATGATATGAAAATAGAATTATCCGAGCCAATCGAGGAATCAGGGAATGAGGAACAAGGTCCCTACATTCTAGAATTTTTCATTCCAGAAAGACAGGATTACATACCTCATCTAAATGCCAAGAAGTGCAGAATACTATATTATTTTCTCGGGCGAATTATATTTGTTCCACCACCCTTGGAGCATAATAGAAAATTTGAAGCCAAATTAGGGGTTCAATTCATAAGTTTAAGGTGGAGGCAAAAGGTGATTCACATCATGCCGTGACGTTAAATCAGCCGCTTGTTGGGAGGCAACCCAACTTTACGCTTTCTTTTATTTTTAGTTTTTTATTTGTATTATTTTTATAGTGACGAAAGCAAAAGCTATTGGAAGGATGTAACAACAAGCCAGATAGTTGGAACTAAGTGTGGGGTGCCCGCACGAAGGGTCAAGCCTGGGAGAAGTCTGAGTACCCCATGAGCTGCTAATGCTTTGGCCTTTAGCCTACCAAAGAGTTTCTTTTATGCTCTTGTACTTTTGGGTGTTCATTGGGGACAATGCACAATTTTAAGTGTGGAGTGAAGAGACTGTTTGTGTGAATTCCTATGCTATTTTAGTTGTATTATTTTATATGTGTTGAATCTTTAGCGCAAGAGCGCTCGATCAGTGAGCATAATAAAAATAAAAATAAAAATAATAATTAGGTAGAAATAATCCCTCTTGATTTTTCTTATGACCACGATTCTTTCCAAGGGATGACTCTTTGAACCGGATAATATTTTTTTTGTAGGTAACATTTTCAAAAGGTTTTGGACTTTTTCCTACGATGGACTTCCTGGACAGTTTTCTTGAGGGTTTAAAGTCTAAAGAAAAAAAAAAAAAATATATATAATATTTTCAACTGATAATGGAATGAGAGGAACATGAGTATCTATGCCTTTTGGCATGTTTTATGCTGGGTCTTAGAGGTGGAGCATTTGTGCTGGGTACCTTCTTATTGATTATTGTGACTTTATGCCTTGAGAATATACGTGACTTACTTTTGAGCCGTCTTGAGTAAGTCATGTGCATTGTGTAAGGTGACACTTTGTTGTACTCTGTGCCATCCCTTGTTAGTCTAGAACTTGCCCCCCATGTGAGTCGAAGTGAAATGATTAAGTCTTGTGAGTTTAGGAAATGATATACGCGTTTCTTTAATTGATCCTTTAGTCTATTTGCCTACTAGTGACAAAAATTATCCTTAGTCAGCCCTTTTGAGCCTATAGACCTTTTTTTTTGGCATCCACATTACAAACCAACCCCTATTTTGTTCTAAATCGTATCTTGTTTACCCTTTATCTCCGAAAGTACTTAAGTCGCTAAAAGAGTAAAGAAAGAGATTGGGTAGATTTTGAGTGGAACTATAAAAAGGCTAAAAAGGTGCACTTGTATTTAAAAGCCTTACTAGCTGGAAATACCAAATTAAGGAGAGCGTGAAAAAAAAGAGGAAAAAAAAGAAAAATGAATGACACCTCATATATCTTTATCTGGGCTAGTGAGTATCTATATTTTGACGTGCTTAATGAAGAAGGGCTTAATTGTGTATGGTTTCACGGCGAAACATTGAATTGATAATGACAAGAATGTTCTTGAAAGTGAAATATGGTGTATTAAAGTGCTTAGGAGGGCCAGTCACTATTTTCCTATATATATATATATCCTACCCGTCCTTTAGCCTACATTACAACCTATAAAGTCCTACTTGATCCTAGATTTTGCAAGCTTAAATTGATCGAGTCTTACACTACGGACAAGCCTATGGTACGAACTTGGGTGGCATATGAGTTTCTTTACGAGAGTGAGCGAATTATTTCAATATGTGAGTCGTTAAATTATAATTGAATTCATATTTGAGTGTGCACACTGATTACTCTCTTTGCTTTGTTGGTTAAGGCACATGCTTTACGACGAATTGGTAATGAATGTCACACCCCTTTTCTACCCCCCAAAAAATATATATGCTGTGAATTGTCGTGGGTTAAAGAGTTTTTTCAATTAAAGTGACAAACTTGAATAGGGATTATTTTATTTACATAGTCGCCACTTGGAATTGATTTTCGATGTTCCAACTCACCTTTATTTGATTCCCTGTTCAAAGGAAGATTCGACTCTTTTATTATTTGTCTGCAAAAACAAATTTCGGGTAAGGAATTCTGTTAACCGAGGAGAAGGTGTAAGGCATCCCCCGAGTTTCGTGATTCTAGCATGGTCGGTTTATTGACTTAAACTTGGCTTGAACTAATTCTATCACGCTACGCAAGCGAATTCACGAGTATAGAGATTAATTAAATTAAAAAGTAACTAAGACTATTGGATATGTGATGAGATTATTGAATTAATTTAATAAAAATAATATCACGCTACGCAAGCGAGTCCCTGAAGTTAAAACGCGCCTACTAATTGCCTAGCGTAATTATTAAGGAGACTAAGTTGTAAAGTTATTTTAATAAAAGAAAAATCTGATTTTTATTGAGATTATTTGACTAAAATAAAAATATGAAAAAGTTGTGCTAACTTGTTATTTTAAAGAGTGGACAATCATTGATTTAAACGGGAATGAGCCAACTATTTGAGTATCAAAACTGTTGGCCCTTTTTGAACATGCTTTGGCATTGGGACAATTGTTTATTAAGGCCATCTCCAACCCTAACCCCAATTTTTGTTCCCATAATGGGGATTTTCCCATTTTGGGGACAACTTACTCCAACCGTTACTCCATTTTTTCCCCCAAAAAGGATATCCTTTTTTATATTCTTCTCTCACTTCTATATTATATTATTATCTTTCATTTCAATTTTTATTTTTTAAATTCTATTAAACAAATTCCATCTTTTATTTTCATTAATTTGTAATTTCCATTAAAATAAATTCATAAAATTTTAAATAATATAATTTGTACGCTATTATAAATTAACTAATAATTCAAATAGAAGTGAAATCATTGTGATACAAGATTAATCAAATACATATTATATATNAATATAATTTGTACGCAGTTATTATAGATTAACTAATAATTCAAATAGAAGTGAAATCATTGTGATACAAGATTAATCAAATACATACATAACGATAAAATTCAAACGAAATACTACATAAATATTCAACTTCAACCTCTAATATTCTCCCATAAATGATCTATTAATGCATTACGATGTGCAAAATGAGCTTCTTTGTCCTTAATTTTTCTATGTCGAGCTAAAAATTCTTGAAATCGTTGATTTTCATCTACTGCCATTTCTACTGTTGGAGGTGGACCTTCCGAATCATCTTGAATTGGTGCGTTAAGATCACGCTCATTCTCGATTATCATGTTGTGCAGTATAATACATGTAGTCATTATATCATGTAGCACTTCTTTTTGCCAAAAACGTGAGGGTCCTGCAACAATTGCAAATCGTTGTTGCAAAACTCCGAATGCACGTTCAACATCTTTTCGACATGATTATTGTTTCATCACAAAATATTTCTTCTTTGGCGAACGTGGCTCATATATCATCGGACTCTGAGAATCCTACCCCCGATTCACCCTATTTGCCATCTCCTAACTTATCATCATTTTCACTAAATTTAAATAAGGATGATGCAGGTGATACCACATCATCACAACGGCCTAATGGGTTGAAGAAAGCAAAAATGAAGAGAAAAATTGAAGAAGATTATATGAAGACAATCCAATCAGAAAATAATCGGATGGTTGAGGCGATGAATAATGCAACCGAGGCAAAAAAAGAAGTTATGGCTGTTGAAAAAGAAAGACTAAGATTAAAAGAAATGAAAGAAGAAAATAAAGTTTTAACGATGAATGTGGATTCTATTGCCGATCCGACTTGTCGTGAATTTATGCGACATGAACAACAACGAATAATTTATAAAAGAAGTCAACAATATCAACACTCACAACCACAACAATCCTCGACGCCATTCACTCTATACTACAATGATTTTGGTGTACCTGGAGACGACGTACCTCCATACTAAGTTATTATGCTATTTATCGTAGTTTAAATTTTTATGTATTTTAATTTAATGTATTTTCAATTTTCATGTATTAATGTATTTTCAATTTTAGCAACATCTAATATTTCATATTTGCATCATTTATTTATTGAGAAGATTATATATTTTTTGTATAATTATAACTTATAATTTTACATAAAAATAATAAATGTACGAAAATTAATTTATCAAAATTATACGCCAAAGTTAAGATGTAAATTAAAATTATAAAGATATTACATAAACATAATTAGGTATATATAAAGAGATAAATTAAAAGAGTTAAATAATAAAATAATAATAAAATATAGGTGAATAGTAATGGGGTAGATGAATAGTGTAACCCCATATTTGAGGGAACACTATTCATCCCCCATTATGGGGGCAAAAATGGGGGTGGGTTGGAGCCAATTACCCCAAATTTTGCCCGGAGAAATGGGGGTGGGTTGGAGATGGCCTAAAAACAAATGGGCCAGATTTGTTATCTGTGAAAATGAGCCAACAAGTTAGTTCATTTGACCCTTTATTCTTGTTAGCCCAATCTTATTAAATACTAAACTAATACATTCTGCCTACTTTCAAATTCTTCATCAAGTCTTTAACAATTTTTCTTTTTCTACAACATGATCAAGATTTTCATAAAATACTACTTAAAGGTTAACAGAGAAATACTAAGAGGCAATAAATAAATAAATAAATAAAGCAAAAAAAAAAAAGTCGTGAATTTAACATTATGATCCAAAGCTTGATTTCAAGATTGAAACCTCAACATTCATCCATACAGTAAATTTCCTGGCATATGCTTCAAGTAATCTAAACATTCTCAAATCCTCATCAATTTATATTAAAAAAAATCTGCATTACAGAGTTTAAAGGTTACCTGGGTCGCAGAAAATAAATATAGCAGTAAAGAATAAGAGCTCAACAACAGAAAGCAACAGAGAACAACAACGAAATCAGCAGAAATCCAGCAGCAAATTGTGTTTAAACAGCCCGAAAACTTTAGAGAAGAGCCCAAAATTAACTCTAAAGAAGACTTCTACTTTTCTAAAAGTTTGCACTCTAAGATTCACTCACAAAACGCAGAAATTTTCAGCTTACTAAAGTATTCAGCTGCTAATTTTTGTTCAAAGATATGTGTGTTCAAGCAACTCTAAAGATGTATAGATGTGTGTCAAGTGTGTGTCAAGTGTGTGAAGAGCAACCCCCTTAAATAGGCAGATAAAGTCACTTTTTGGGCAGATTTTGGCTCAGCAAAAGTCTGTCCAAAAGGACTGACTTTGTGTGCCAAACACTGTTCAAAGGCTGTCCAAAAGGTGAAAAGACAGCCTGAAAATCTACTATAGCAGAAGCAAGAAGAAAAAATGTCATTTCAGCCACCTACTAGTAAAAAGTAAGCTACTACTACTCTAAGTCATGATCAAACCCATCTAAACTTTAGATTTTAACAACATCAATAACACCTATTGATTTTGAACCAAAACAAACTCAAACAATTAACAATGGACAAAACAAAAACAAGACTTCAAATGGAACTAAAACTCCAACTAACTAGATTAAAACAAATTGATTTGTGCAAACTAACCATAGAACAGACAACTGAATTCACAAACTAATGCTCAAAACAGAAATTTAGACGAACATCGCCAACAATCGGACGACAACGTTCAACAACTAAATAATTGATTAACTAAGTAAACGATTTAACTAATACACTAAAGATCACGTGTAATCAATAACAGTCTAACAAACAACTAAACTAAAAAGAGATAACTAATTAAACAAACATAACTTGAAACTCTAATTAACAAGAAACAACCAAAACAGAAAAATTAAAAATCAGAAACTAAACTACTAATATAAAAAAAATTCAATTAAAGAGATGGCGATTTCACCTAACGAGCGTGCTTGAAACTGTTCGAGTCACGAGAAGACTTCATATGTAACGACTCGACCGGTCGTTTTGCGTTATCAGATCCCGTTCCCCTAAATGAAACTTCCCATAGCGGCACTTTATGATTTATGACTTGCGGGGACTGGTGGTCCGGGATTCGGAGGTGTTTTGAGTGCAATAGGAACAATTGGTTCCTTAAAGTTGGCCTTTAAGGCCAAGTTTCACTTCGGTCAACATTTTGGGTAAACGACCTCGAAATCGAGTTTCATCGGTTCCAGTAGCTTCGTGTGATGATTTCGGACTTAGGCTGTCACGACCCCAGTTCGCCCTCCATGAACATGTCGTGATGACACCTAGTCCCTATGACTAGGTAAGCCTAACAATGCAGAATAACAACATAAATGCGAAAATAAGTAAGTAAAAGGGAACTGAGCAATCTAAAAGAAAGACTGTATATAATTGCCACTTGGCACATACAACCCAAAATAATACGGAAGTCTACAACATCACCCCAAAACCCGAAAACACACGGGAACCACAGGCTAACAGAATATAATACACTGCTCTAACTCCAGAATAACTATACAACTGTACTGAGGGATAAACTTTTCAGAAAAGTTGGAATAAGATAGAGACTCCTGGTTTGCGGACGCGGTAGATATACCTCGAAGACTCTGTTGTATCTCTCAACGTCGGGGATAGTGCGCCTGAGTGGAGGTACCTGGATCTGCACATGAAAAACATGTGCAGCAAAGGGCATGAGTACACCACAACGGTACTCAGTAAGTGCCAAGTCTAACCTCGGTCGGGTAGTGACGAGGAAGGTCAGGGCCCTACTGAGGTCAAACAATATAATAGAAATTTACAGTACGAAAACCAGCGGCAATAATGAGTACAACAGTGAAATAAGACAGGTCAAACAAGACGATAACTAAACACAAGAATAGAGTAAACCCGGAATATGTACAGTATAATAACAATGGTAACAACGAGGATCTACCAGGATACCGTCCTATAGTCCTTTTCTCAAATATCTAGTGGACCATCCGGGATATCGTCCCGTAGTCCATAATTTGTATATCCGAAGGATCTCCCGGGATACCGTCCCGTAGTCCATCATATGTATATCCGAAGGATCTCCCGGGATACCGTCCCGTAGTCCATCATATGTATATCCAAAGGATCTTCCAGGATACCGTCCCCTAGTCAATCATATGTATATCCAAAGGATCTTCCGAGATACCATCCCGTAGTCCATCATATGTATATCCAAAGGATGTTCCGGGATACTGTCCCATATTCCATCATATGTATATCTAAAGGATCTTCCGGGATACCGTCCCGTAGTCCATCATATGTATAACCAAAGGATCTTCTGGGATACCGTCCAGTAGTCCTAATATCAGTGTGCATGGGGATCTCCCGGGATACCGTCCCGTAGTCCCAAAGTAAATAAGCAGGGGATTCTCCCAGGATACCGTCATGTAGTCCCAAAGTAAATATGCAAGGGGATCTCCCGGGATACCGTCCTGTAGTCCCAAAATAAATACACAGCCACAACAAGAAGACGTTCAGAATTCGAGTGCATAAAATACAAGGCAACAAGTAATTCTAGTCTAACATACATCACGTAGTGCAATTAAGGCAAATTAAGCAAATAAGGCAACTAGGCATGATTTTCTAAGCTAACATAGACTATAAATGCAAGAAGAATGAAGCAGGTAAGAAAGAAACCCAGTCTAAATATTTAAAGTAAACCGGATTTTTCAACAATTTGCACAAGTACGCGCTCGTCACCTCACGCACCAGGCATTCAATTACCAAATATCACATCCTAAGGGGAAAGGTCCTCCACACAAAGTTAGACAAGCCACTTACCTCGAACCGACTCAAAATCAACTTGAAACCACACGTTTGCCACGAGTATACGACTCCAAATGGCCCAAATCTATACAATTCAATTACATATCATAAATAACATCTCATGCAACAGATTATACTATTTAATTCAAGCTACGGTGCGAAATTATATAAAATGACCAAAATGCCCCTCGGGCCCACGACTCGGAATCGGGTAAAAGTCATATTATTCCGGACACCCATTCACTCACGAACTCATTTAACTAGAAATAATCAAAATTCGATGCCAAAAACCTCGCCATTTTCCAGAATTTTGGATTGGGAAATCTTATCCCTTTCCTATGGTTTTACCCCCATTTTTGATAATTAAACTAAAGAAAACAACGGGAATTAATGGTCTAACAATGAATTAGGATTAGGAAATGTTACCTATGATCCTCTTCTTTGAATCCACAGAAAATCGCCACTTCTTGAGCTCTTACCTGATTTTTAGAATAATGAGATGAACTCTCGAATTTTTGGAATAAAATACCCAGGCAATCCGCACATGCGGACTCAATCACCGCACCTGCGGAAAAAGCATCACAGGTGTGGAAGTCACTTAAAAGCACTGGGGCCGCACCTGCGGTGTTTTGGACGCGCCTGCGGTCCCGCACTTGCGGAACCCAGGTCGCACCTGTGACCACTGGTCAAACACCCCTCTATCGCACCTGCGATCAAACCCACGCGCCTGCGAGTCCGTACCTGCGGAAAAACCTTCGCAGGTGCGAAGACACCAGAAGAGCCTGGTTCAACAGCAGCAAAATTCCCATATTCCACCCGTTAAGCATCCAAAATGACCCCGAAGCCCCTGGGACCTCAACCAAAACCACCAACAAAACCTAGAACCTCATTTGAACTAGGTCGATCCTTAAAAACACGTCTCATAACATCAAAATACTCAAATATGCATAGATTCAAGCCTAAGAACTTAAGAAAATTCTAGAACTCACATCCGACGCCGAAACACGTCTAAACTTATCCGAATGACCTCAAATTTTGCACACACATCCCAAATGACATGACGGAACTACTGAAACTTCTGAAATTCCATTCCGACCCTCGGTCAAGAATTCACTATCAGAACGGAAACTCCAAAAATGCAAACTTCGACATTCTAAGCCTAAATGAGCTACGGACTTCCAAAATACATTCCGAACACGCTCCCAACCCCGAAATCTCCTAACGGAGCTAACAGAACCATCAGATTTCCATTCGGAGGCCGTCTTCACACTGCTCTGACTACGGGTAACTTTCTAACACTTAAGCTCTCATTTGGGGACTAAGTGTCCCAAAACTCTCCGAAACTTAAAACCGAATGTCCCGGCAATTCAATTAAGCAGAAATAGACTTGGGGAAAACAGTTAACAGGGGATCGCGATGTTAATTCTTAAGATGACCGACCGAGTCGTCATATACTCCTACACTTAAAAATTCGTTTGTCCTCGAACGATCATAAAGACATACCTGAAGTAGTGAAAAAATGAGGGTAACAGCTGCGCATATCCTGTTCGGTCTCCTAGGTCACCTCCTCGGTTGGCTGACCCCGCCACTGAACCTTTACTGAAGCAATGTTCTTCAACCTGAGCTTTCTGACCTGCCTGTCCAATATAGCTACAGGCTCCTCAATATATGATAGATCCTTGCCCAAATGGACTGAGCTGAAATCCAAGACATGGGACGGGTCACCATGATATCTCCGGAGCATCGAAACATGAATTACCGGATGGACTCCTGCCAAGCTGGGAGCTAAGGAAAGCTCATAAGCAACCTCCCCAACACGCCTCAATATCTCAAAAGGGCCAATGAACCTCGGACTCAACTTCCCTTTCTTCCCAAATCTCATAATGCCCTTCATAGGCGAAACCCGAAGCAGAACTCGCTCTCCGACCATATATGAAACATCACAAACCTTCCGGTCCGTGTAACTCTTCTGTCTGGATTGGGCTGTACGGAGTCTATCCTGAATCACCTTGACCTTCTCCAATGCATCCTGAACCAACTCTGTGCCCAATAGCCTGGCCTCACCCTGCTCGAACCAACCCACCGAAGATCTGCACCTTCTACCATATAAAGCCTTATACGACGCCATCTGAATGCTGGATTGATAACGTTTGTTTCAAGCAAAATCTGCCAATGGCAAGAACTGATCCCAAGACCCTCCAAAATCAATCACACACGCACGGAGCATATCCTTAAGAATCTGAATAGTGCGCTCCGTCCGTCTGGGGGTGAAATGCTGTGCTCAACTCCACCCTGGTACCTAACTCCTGCTGAACGGCTCTCCAGAACCGTGAAGTGAAATGAGTACCTCTGTCTGAAATAATAGAAACTGGAATACCATGCAGACGAAAAATCTCACGAATATATAACTCCGCCAATCGCTCTGATGAATAAGTAGTCAGCATCGGAATGAAATGGGCTGATTTGGTCAGCCGATCAACAATCACCCAAATAACATCATGCTTCTTTAAAGTCTGAGGAAGTCCAACCACAAAGTCCATGGTGATCCGCTCCCACTTCCACTCTGGAAGCTCAATCTTCTGAAGTAATCCTCCTGGTCTCTGATGCTCACATTTGACCTGCTGACAATTGAGGCACTTGGCTACAAACTTTGATATATCCTTCTTCATTCTTCGCCACCAATAGTGCTGCCTCAAATCCTGATACATCTTCGCAGTACCCGAATGGATGGAATACCACGACTATGGGCCTCTGCCAAAATCAACTCCCTAAGCCCATCAACATTGGGCACATAAATCCGGCCCTGCATCCTCAATACCCTGTCACCTCCAATGGTCACATCTCTGGCATCACCGTGCTGGAACATGTCCCTGAGGACAAGTAAATGAGGATCATCACACTGCCGCTCCATGATACGGTCGAATAAGGAAGACCGAGAAACCACACAAGTCAATACCCGACAAGGTTCAAAAAGATCCAATCTCACGAACTGACTGGTCAAGGACTGAAAATCTAAGGCTAAAGGCCTCTCAACTGCATGAAGGTATGCCAAACTCCCCAAACTCTCCGCCCAGCAACTCAAGGCGTCGGCCACCACATTGGCCTTCCCCGGGTGGTATAATATAGTGATGTCATAGTCTTTTATCAACTCTAACCATCTACGCTGGCGCAAATTTAGATCCTTCTACCTGAATATGTGCTGCAAACTCAGGTGGTCAGTATAAATCTCACAAGGCACACCGTACAAATAATTATGCCATATCTTCAAGGCATGAACAATGGCAACTAACTCAAGGTCATGGACATGGTGATTCTTCTCATGTATCTTGAACAGTCTGGACGCGTAGGCAATCACCCTACCGTCCTGTATCAACACCGCTCCAAGTCCAACTCGCGAGGCATCACAATAAACTGTATAAGACCCCGAACCAGTAGGCAATATCAAGATTGGGGCTGTAGTCAAAGCTGTCTTGAGCTTCTGAAAGCTCGCCTCACACTCCTCTGTCCACTGAAATGGAGCACCCTTCTGGGTCAATCTAGTCATAGGGGCTGCAATCGATGAAAATCCCTCCACAAAACGACGGTAGTAACCCGCCAAGCCAAGGAAACTGCGAATCTCTGTAACTGAGGATGGCCTGGGCCAACTCTGCACGGCCTCTACCTTCTTCGGATCCACTCGAATGCCCTCACTCGATACCACGTGGCCTAAGAATGCCACAGAACTCAACCAGAACTCACATTTTGAGAACTTTGCATACAACTTCTTCTCTCTCAAGGTCTGAAGCACTGACCTCAGGTGCTGCTCATGATCTTCCCGACTCCGGGAGTAAACAAGAATATCATCTATGAAAACAATGACAAACAAGTCGAGATATGGCCTGAACACACTGTGCATCAAATGCATAAATGTTGCCGGGGGCATTAGTCATCCTAAATGACATAACCAGAAACTCATAATGGCCATACCGAGTCCTGAAAGCAGTCTTCGGGATATCCGGCTCCCGAATCTTCAACTGATGGTAACCTGAGCGCAAATCAATCTTAGAAAATACATGTGCGCCCTGAAGCTGGTCAAATAAATCATCAATACGAGGCAAGGGATAACGGTTCTTTACTGTAACCCTGTTCAACTGGCGATAATCAATACACATGCGCATAGAACCATCTTTCTTTTTCACAAATAAGACAGGAGCACCCCAAGGTGAAACACTGGGTCGAATAAAACCCTTATCAAGCAATTCTTGTAACTGATCCTTCAACTCCTTCAACTCAGGAGGAGCCATACGGTAAGGAGGAATGGAAATGGGCTGAGTGCTCGGCAACAAATCAATGCCAAAATCAATGTCTCTATCGGGCGGCATGCCCGGAAGATCAGCTGGAAACACATCGGGATAATCCCGTTCCACTGAAACTGAATCAACAGAAGGGGTATCAACACTGACATCTATCACATAAGCCAAATACGCGGCACACCCCTTCTCAACCATACACTGAGCTCTAAGAAAAGAGATAACTCTACTGGGAGTGTGATATAAAGTACCACTCCACTCAACACGCGGAACACCTGGCATAGCCAGCGTCACGGTCTTAGCGTGAAAATCAAGAATAGCATAATAGGGCGACAGCCAGTCCATGCGCAAGATAATATCAAAATTTACCATATCGAGTAACAATAAATCTGCACTGGTCTCAAAATCACGAATAGTAACCAAACACGACCGATAAATGCGGTCCACAACAAGAGAATCTCCCACAGGAGTAGAAACATAAACAAGAGAACCCAAAGAATATCGGGCTATACCCAAATAGGGAGAAAAATAAGAAGACACATAAGAGTACGTGGAGCCTGGATTAAATAGAACCGATGCATCTCTGTGACAAACCAGTATAATACCTGTGATGAATGAATCGGAGGCAAAAACCTCGGTACGAGCAGGAATAGCATAATATCTGGCATGGCCTCCCCCTCGAGGACGACCTCTACCTTCCTGACCTCTGTCCCTGGCTGGCTGGGCAGATGGGGTAGCAGTTGGAGCTATGATCATGGCCTGAGAACTCTGCTGAGCACGCTGTGGCTGAAAAGTCTGTGAAGATGCACCCCTACCAAGTCTGGGGCAGTCTCTAACCACATGGTGTGTATCGGCACACTCGAAACAAGCTTTGGGAGGACGTGGTGGTTGTGACTGGCTAGGGCCAGGTCTGCTAGACTGACCCCTGAAAGCACCCCTCGCAGGAGGCGCGCTAGAAACTGGAGGTGTATAGTAAGGCTCCTGACTCCTGAGGCCTGGGTGGAGCTGGGGTACCGCTGGCAGCTGGAAGAGCTGAATGAACTGGGCGGACCATATAACCCCTACCATGACGAACTGCTGCTGGGGTACGGGCACCAGAGTAGTGGCCCGGCTCTCGAGACCTCTTGGCCTCTCTCTCCTCTCGCTCCCTAGAGAGCATACCCTCGATCCTCATAGCAATGCTCACTACCTGCTGATAAGGAATGTCCATCTCCAACTCTCGAGCCATGCTAGATCTGATGGGTGGGGTAAGACCCTCAATGAACCGGCGAACCCTCTCGCGTACAATAGTAACCAAAACCGGTGCATGCCTAGCCAATCTGGTGTAACGGATAACATACTCTGAAACCGTCATAGCACCCTGGCGCAAATGCTCAAACTCTGCACGCCATGCGTCCCTAAGGCTCTGAGGCACAAACTCTCTCAGGAATATATCTGAGAACTGGGTCCAGGTTAGTGAAGCAGCCTCTTCCGGACTGTCTAACTCATAGGTGTGCCACCAATCATAGGCGGCCCCGCGAAGCTGGAAGGTAGTAAAGGAAACACCACTAGATCCGGCTATGCCCATAGTGCGAAGAATGCGGTGACACTCCTCTATAAATCCCAAGGCATCATCTGATGCTAGTCCACTGAATACCGGAGGGTCATACTTCTTGAACCTCTCAAGTCTCCGCTGCTCATCCTCTGAAGCAACTGACCCCTCCTCGGGCTGAGCTGGCACTACAGGCGGTACAAGAATGATCTCTAGGACCTGCTCCATATGCACTCGCTGCTCAGGAGTGCGGGCGGCGGGAGTCTGTGCTCCTCCCCCAGCCTGAGATGTGGCTGCAGCAAGGGGAAGCAACCCTGCTTGAGCCAGAGTGGTGTACATAGACATGAACAGAGCTAATGTCTCCTAAAGAGCTGGAGTAGTAATGGCAGTAGGCATGGCAGGTGTCTGGACCTCGTCTGGATCTGCTGGTGGTACCTCGGTGGCAGCTCGCGCCGGTGCTCTCGCAACACCACGTGCGCGTCCTCGACCTCCACCCCGGCCCTCGCCTCTGGCGGCTGCTGTAGGGGAAACGGGTGCCTTATCGTCCCGAGTAGCATGTGTCCTCACCATCTGTGAGAGAATAGAAGACAGAGGTTTAGAATTGATGTCAAAAGATATTGCACGACAAGGAATATAATGAAGTGAAGATTTTTCCTAAACAGTTACAAAGCCTCTCGTAGATAAGTAAAGACGTCTCTGTACCGGTTAGCGAGACTCTAATAAATCGGCCTGTGTTCCGTGACTCCTATGAAACTAGAGCTCTGATACCAACTTTTCACGACCCCAGTTCGCCCTCCGTGAACATGTCGTGACGACACCTAGTCCCTATGACTAGGTAAACCTAACAATGCAGAAATAACAACATAAGTGCAGAAATAGGTAAGTAAATTGGAACTGAGCAATCTAAAAGAAAGACTGTATATAATTGCCACTTGGCACATACAACCCAAAATAATACAGAAGTCCACAACATCACCCCAAAACCCGAAAACTTACGGGAACCACAGGCTAAAGAGAATATAATACACTGCTCTAACTCTAGAATAACTATACAACTGTAATGAGGGATAAACTTTTCACAAAAGCTGGAATAAGATAGAGACTCCTGTTCTGCGGACGCGGTAGATATACCTCGAAGTCTCTGCTGTATCTCTCAACCTCGGGGATAGTGTGCCTGAGTGGAGGTACCTGGATCTGCACATGAAAAAATGCGCAGGAAAGGGCATGAGTACACCACAACGGTACTCAGTAAGTGCCAAGCCTAACCTCGATCGGGTAGTGACGAGGAAGGTCAGGGCCCTACTGAAGTCAAACAATATAATAGAAATTTACAGTATGAAAACCGATGGCAATAATGAGTACAACAGTGAAATAACACATGTCAAACAAGACGATAACTAAACACAAGAATAGAGTAAACCCGAAATATGTACAGTATAATAACAATGGTAACAACGAGGATCTACCAGGATACCGTCATGTAGTCCTTTTCTCGAATATCCAGTGGACCTTCCGGGATACCGTCCCGTAGTCCATCATCTGTATATCCGAAGGATCTCCCGGGATACCGTCCCGTAGTCCATCATATGTATATCCGAAGGATCTCCTGGGATACCGTCCCGTAGTCCATCATATGTATATCCAAAGGATCTTCCGGGATACCGTTTCGTAGTCCATCATATGTATATCCAAAGGATCTTCCGGGATACCGTCCCGTAGTCCATCATATGTATATCCAAAGGATCTTCTGAGATACCGTCCCGTAGTCCATCATATGTATATCCAAAGGATCTTCCGGGATACCGTCCTGTAGTCCTAATATCAGTGTGCAGAGGGATCTCCCGGGATACCGTCCCGTAGTCCCAAAGTAAATAAGCAGGGGATTCTCCCGGGATAACGTCCCGTAGTCCCAAAAAAGTAAATAAGCAGGGGAATCTCTCGGGATACCGTCCCGTAGTCCCAAAGTAAATATGCAAGGGGATCTCCCGAGATACCGTCCCGTAGTCCCAAAATAAATACACATCCACAACAAGAAGACGTTCAGAATTAGAGTGCATAAAATACAAGGCAACAGGTAATTCTAGTCTAACATACTTCACGTAGTGAAATTAAGGCAAATTAAGCAAATAATCAATTAAGGCAAGTAGGCATGATTTTCTAAGCTAACATAGACTATAATTTCAAGAAGAATGAAGCAGGTAAGAAAGAAACTCAATCTAAATATTTAAAGTAAACCGGATTTTTCAACAATTTGCACAAGTACACGCTCGTCACCTCACGCACCAGGCATTCAATTACCAAATATCACATACTAAGGGGAAAGATCCCCCCCACAAAGTTAGACAAGCCACTTACCTCGAACCGGCTCAAAATCAATTTGAAACCACACGTTTGCCACGAGTATCCGACTCCAAATGACCCAAATCTATACAATTCAATTACATATCGTAAATAACATCTCATGCAATAGATTATACTGTTTAATTCAAGATACGGCGCGAAATTATATAAAATAACCAAAACGCCCCTCGGGCCCACGACTCGGAATGTAAAATTCATATTTTTCTGGACACCCATTCACTCACGAACTCATTTAACTAGGAACAATCGAAATTCGATGCCAAAAACCTCGCCATTTTCCAGAATTTCGAATTGGGAAATCTCATCTCTTTCCTATGGTTTTACCCCCATTTTTGATAATTAAACTAAAGAAAACAACGGGAATTAATGGTCTAACAATGAATTAGGATTAGGAGATGTTACATATGATCCTCTTCTTTGAAATCCATAGAAAATCGTCACTTCTTGAGCTCTTACCTGATTTTTAGACTAATGGGATGAACTCTCGGATTTTTGGAATAAAATAACCAGGCAATCCGCACCTGCGGACTCGATCACCGCACCCGCGAAAAAAGCATCTCAGGTGCGGAAGTCACTTAAAAGCACTGGGGCCGCACCTGCGGTCTTTTGGACGCGCCTGCGGTCCCGTACTTGCGGAACCCAGGTCGCACCTGCGACCACTGGTCAAACACCCCTCTATCTTACCTGCGATCAAACCCACGTGCCTGCGAGTCCGCACCTGTGGAAAAACCTTCGCAGGTGCGAAGAGACCAGAAGAGCCTGGTTCAGCAGCAACAAAATTCCCATGTTCCACCCGTTAAGCATCCGAAACGACCTCGAAGCCCCCGGGACCTCAACCAAAACCACCAACCAAACCTAGCACCTTATTTGAACTAGGTCGAGCCTTAAAAACATGTCTCATAACATCTAAATACTCAAATATGCATAGATTCAAGCCTAAGAACTTAAGAAAATTCTAGAACTCACATCCGACGCCGAAACACGTCTAAACTTATCCGAATGACCTCAAATTTTGCACACATATCCTAAATGACATGACAAAACTACCAAAACTTCCGGAATTCCATTCCGACCCCCGAATCAAGAATTCACTATCGGACCGGAAACTCCAAAATTCAAACTTCGGCATTCCAAGCCTAAATGAGCTACGGACTTCCAAAATACATTCCGAACACGCTCTCAACCCCGAAATCTCCTAACGGAGCTAACAGAACCATCAGATTTCCATTCCAAGGCCGTCTTCACACTGCTCTGACTACGGGAAACTTTCCAACACTTAAGCTCTCATTTGGGGACTAAGTGTCCCAAAACTCTCCGAAACTTAAAACCGAACGTCCCGACAATTCAATTAAGCAGAAATAGACTTGGGAAAAATAGTTAACAGGGGATCGGGGCGTTAATTCTTAAGACGATCGATCGGGTCGTCACATAGGCGCATGTTCAGATTGGGTTTCTGATGACCCGGGGGCATTTCGGCATCTAATATTGAAATAAGAAGTTCCTTAAGTCCATATTTTGGTTTTGGATGAATTTTTGTGTTTTCGAGGTCCAAACAGAATTCCGAGACTGGTAATAGTTTCGTTATGTTAATTATGACCTGCTTTTCAAAATTTGAGGTCATTCCGAGTAGTATAGACCCGTTCGGCGCAATGGAATGAAATCTAGATTTCCTTAAAGTTCTTAAGTTCTGATTCAAGGGGTTTGGAGGGTGATTTTGAGTTTTAGTGATGTTTTGAGTGTTCCGTAAGCTTGAGCGAGTCCGTCATATGATTTGGGACTTGTTGGCATAATTTTTCAGGGCTCGGGTAGGCCCAGGGGCCTCCCGAACCCCGTACGGGGCTAAAAACCAGCAAAATCCACTGATGGTATAACTGCTTTTGGTGTGACCGCACCTGTGGTCGCCCAGTCGCAGGTGCGAGACCGCCCCTGCGGTCCCCTTCATGCAGGTGCGGAAAATTAGGGATGTGCATGTATCGGGTAAAATCGATAACCCGAACCGTTAATTCTTTATTGGGTTATATGTATTGGGTTATTGGGTCAACGGTTTGGTAGCAGGTCAAATTATTTTTTTATTGGGTTATCGGTTCGAGCTCGGTTTGCAATTCTGTTATTGGGTAAAAACCGACAACCCAATAAGAATGAATTAATTTACTAATTTACCCTTAAGTATATACATACTATACTATACTAGGGTTTTATTTTCATAATTCCTCTTCAGTTCTCCCCCAGTCTCAAATCCTATTCTCGAATCTCAATTGTTACTGCCGTAGTACCGCACCCCTACTTACCTTAGTTTACCGCCAGTATGCCTCACCAGTTCTCCGCCAGTCTGCCTCACCAGTCACCACGGCTCACCGTCAAGACTCAGGCCGGCACTCGTCAGTCGCATCTTGTAAGTTTTGGCTCAGTATTTATCTGTTTGCTTCTTGTGCATTGTTTTGATTTTTGCTTACTGTTGTTCTTCTATCATGTTTCGATTTTTATGCTGATGAATGATGATTATTTTTTTCTTTGATTTATTCTTCAATTGGAATCCCCTCAATACTAGTCCCACTATAATGGAGGAGTAATTTCTGTCTTCTTTTCTTCCCTTTATCCACTCCCTTGAGGGCATTCAATATAATCTGTTGATTGTTCATTAAAAGTGACAATAATAATCGATTGAATGTAAAGCAAATGGGACTTTTGATTACTTTATTTGTAAAATCGTTCTCAATTGTATTCTATCTTCAAATGTATGTTTTACTTGAAGATAATTGAAAACTCGACACTCGACAATTTTATATATTGCGAAATTGTTTTAGTTGTTTTATCTTATCGGGTAAACCGATAACCAAACCGATAATGATTGATAATCGATTAACCGATAACCGATAATTAATATCATATCGGTTTGGTTATCGGGTTATGATATTTGTAAACCGATAACCGATAGGCAAAATCGATAATGTTCAACACCAAACCAAACCGACCGATGCCCACCCCTACGAAAAACCCATGGACCCTTCCTCTTTCACAGGTGCGAACTTGTGCCCGCTGATGCGGGATTCCTTCGCAGGTGCGACTCCGCTGGTGCGAATTTTCCCTTGCAGGTGCGACCCCAGATCCCAGGACTAGCCTTCGCAGGTGCGGCCATTTTCTTCGCAGGTGCAGGACCGCACCTATGGTCCCAAAGTCGCAGGTGCGAAAATCCTTGTGAGACAGACCTATTTAATGTCCAAAAACATGGGTTTCTTCACATAATTCCACCCCCAACCTCCATTGTTGAGCCCAAGAGCTTGAGAAAACTGATCTTCGACCAATTCCTCCAAGAGGTAAGTAATTCCACTCCCTTTTACTAATTAAATTCATGAATTTTCAAGAAAATCCTCTACTAATTCCTAAAAAAATCTAAGTTTTGGGTAGTAATTGGGATTTTAGAGAAATTGGAGAATTATCCATTTAAGGCTATGAATTCTTGTATAAATCATATAATTTTGATCCTTAGGCTTCGGGTGAGTGATCCCTTCGAGAATTTTCGGAATCCGAGCATGTGGGCCCGTGGTTGGATTTTTAGAATTCCTCAAGAATGTCAAAATTTGGGTAGACTAGAATGAATTCCCTACGTTGAGCATGCAGTGATGTTATTGAACTATATTTGACTAGTTGCGAGCCATCGAGGGTAGATTTCGGAGATTCTGGCTCATCCTTGATCCGAGGGGTGGTTTCGTCGCGAGGTGAGTCTCCTTTTCAACCTTGTAAGAGGGAAATGTTCCCATAGGTTCCTTGTTTGTTATGTATACATGTTGTGGGGGGCCACGTACGTATCAAGTGACGAGAGTCCGTACGTGGCGACTATATTGCTATGTCGGATAGCTTTAGGACTCACGAGCATGCCACTATGTACCTTATTTGTACCTTTTATGTGATAAGAGTTGAAATTGTTGTTGAATTGTTATGGAAACATAAAACATTCTGATTTGGATCCCAGTTGGCTATTTGTGGTATTGTCACAGTCCTGTTGAGTTCACTGTTGATACACACAGTTACTTATATATATATATATATATATACACTTGATATCGAGTCAGCACACAAGTCGCAGGGATGATGCGCGACCATGGGATAACTTATTATTATTATTATCGAGTCAGCACACGAGTCGCAGGGGTGATGCACGACCGTGTGATAGCTTATTATTATTATTATCGAGTCAGCACACGAGTTGCAGGGATGATGCGCGATTGTGGGATAAGTTATTATTATCGAGTTAGCACACGAGTCGCAGGGGATGATGCGCGATCGTGGGATAACTTATTATTGTACCGAGTCAGCACGCGAGTCGCAAGTATGATTCGCGATCGTGGGATAGCTTTATGACCCCAGTCCTTATGACCACCTTTATGACTCCGGCCGGTTGTCTTGTCCTGGTATGTGTATGTTCACTTGAGTTTGAATTACTTAATATAAAAATGGGAGTGTCAGGCATTGGTTAAGAAAAGATTTTAGGTACCTTGTTGTCCCTTTTCAGTTATTATTTGATTTTCGTTATTTGCTATATACTTGTTGCATACTATTTTTTTTCCATGCCTATTGTTTTAGCCATATTTCGTCATTTATATTATATTGCTGGACCTTAGTGAGTATCTAGTCGACCTCTCGTCACTACTCCTTCGAGTTTGGGCGGGATACTCACTGGGTACATATCTATTATGTACTCATGCTGCACTTCTTCTTTTCTTTCTGTACTTGACTGTATAGGTCAGGAGGCTGGCACATCTGTCTATCAGGCCGACGCTAGATACTGACTGCGCGGAGTCGAATTCGTGGTGAGCTGCTCTTCTTGGCGATCTCTAGCAGCACCTGTCACACCTACTTTTTCACCGGTGAGGGCAATAAGGGAGTTTTTCCACTTCAAGTGACATTATTCGAATTTTGGGATTTATTTTAGTTTTCAGAGTCGCCACCCAGATTTTTTACGGTGTTCCGGGAAACCATTTCTTTATTAGAAATCCCAAAATCGAGGAATTTGGACTCTGTTTAAATTGTCTGCGAACCAGAAATCCGAGTAAGGAATTCTGTTAACCCGGGAGAAGGTGTTAGGCACTCCCAAATTCTGTGGTTCTAGCACGGTAGCTTAATGATTAAACTTGGCCTAAATTGTTTAATTAATGCTTTTGTACCTATGTGCATTTTTAATCTTTTTACCGCTTTTATTATTCATTTGTATTTAAATAGTTACTTTGAGACGGGTCACGTATGCGTAAACCCATAGAGTTTGAAATGTGTCTAAAATCATGTCACGCAGACGTATACATAATTCTCCACACTGAACTCATTTCAGGAGATAAATAAAGTTGCGCAAGCGCGTATTTTATTTTGTTGTTAAAAAGAAACCGGAATCACGTCACGTGGGCCCGATGATTTTAAGAAATTCGTTCCTAAAAGTGTCTCTGCGAGTATTCATTTTAGTCTTTATTTGTGTTACGTAAACGTATACACAATTGGAGAAAAAGGTTTATTTGATCTTATTCAAAGTTACGCGAACGTATACTTTGATGATTAATTTATTTTTCTAAGTCCAAGGCATTCAATATCTAAAAGGCTTTCGAGATTCACTACATCTAAATTAAAAATCCCAAGACAAGTCATGTATTGGGCTATGGCCTAGTCTAGCCCGATTTGTATCACTTTAGGCCATCCTAATTAGGTCATTTGGACATGATTTGAAATCAAATAGCTAAAAAATTAAGAATAAACATGCTAACACATTTCGCATTTATATGGTAATAAATAAGGCAAATTTGAATTGCGAATATAATGTTACATGTACAAGATTTCTTTACCATTTGACCTACTCCTATATATTAAACAAGGGTATTTATACATAGCTCATGGATCCAACATGGAACTTTGCCTTAAATTGTGCGACAGAACATCCTTTTGAACATAAAACCAAACTAACGAGACCTCTTGGATTAAAATCATTTGATACCTTTTAGGAAAGAATATAAGTTAGAAACATGAAGGTGTGTAAAACTGAGCCATGGTTACTTTTATTTAGAACAGACTGTCTAAGAAAAAATCCGAATTTTAGATTCTATCTTTTGATAATTGATTTGAAACCCATTTGTGTTTAGTAGTAAGAAATTTACAGTGAATTTTGTAAATGAAATACTCCTCATGCTAATTGACAATAGAAGAAAAAGACTGGTTACAGATTGTTTAACACAGTTAATGGGTCTAACATTCCAGGCCCCATAGCCTGAAATTCAGACTCTATCAGGCTCAATTGGGCCATGCTCACGAGTCTGGCCCAGCTCGGGTGACCTTAGCAGGTCTATCCCATAACTGCTATAATAATAAACGTTTCAAATTTAAGAAAATACAACTGATCATAAATTTTATATAGTTCAATCCATATTTACAACTGAAAAGGAAAAATGTATACAAAAGACTGTAGATATGCTATTACATTACTCCTAAACCATAATAATACAGATTTTTACTAATAGGAAAAATAAAGAAGGGAAACAAAACTAGTTTCTGCTCCTGTGCAAGCCAGCAACATGTTCTTCAAAGACTTAAACCTGCATTTTTCAATGTTAATCTAAAATTATAAGTCCAAAGTTTGAATACTTGGACAGTATTAACGACATACCTTTGGGAATTTTGTAAGATGAATCTAGCCATAAAAGGAAGTTAGGTTCAACCTTAATGATGCCCTAGGAGAACAAAATATGTTCATGCCTTTTTATGAACTGAATCTAACCATAGAAGGGGTCAGATTCAAATCCAATGATGTCACTTTGTTTAGACTCTTAACAATCATCGTTATTAGTATTTAGTCAAATACTTTGACCACTATTAGCACTTTGAGAAGTAAATCCGACCATTTTTGTGGGCTCGGATTCCCTTCCTTAAAGCTCTTCTTAATTACACATTTTATACCCCTTAAGGGGTAATTTTCAGCTGATTACACTACTGTTTGTGCACTTTTATGGGGTGAGTTTGACTATTAAGAAGTCAAATTCATCTACCATAGTGCAAATTATCTCATGTAAAACCGAGGCAGACACAAAACCAAGCCTAACTCATCCTTGTAGATCTTAAATAACACAGAATTCATAGTCTAAACATAAAGATAAAAACTCAAGGTCCGCTTATACCAGCAACACAGATTAACAGATTAAGCAAGAAATCACAACATATAATGAACAATGATTCAAAAATGAAAATTCCATTAAAGCATGAACTTGTTACATACATTTTTAAAGAGAAAGTTAACAAGAATCCTGACCAAATAAAGGCCCGGAAATCAGCAAAACAACAAAGAGGAGAAAGATTCAACAACAACAAGAGCAGGCCAACCAAAAATCCAGCAAAAACCAATAGGAATGAACCACCCAGAACTCGAATATTTAGACAAGAAGCCTCGAAATCAAACTACCAACCAAGAACCAAAGCTTAGAAAATCATAAGAACTTTGATGATTCTTGAATGAATCAAATCTTTTCACAACACCTATTTTTGAAGTTTTTTTTTGTTTATGAATGCAACTATTCTGATTTTTCTGTGTTTTCAGATATGTTCCAGTGGCTGAGTCAGTGTAAAAAAGAGTAAATGGAGTGTCCAAAAGAAGTTCCTTTCTAATGTGGAGAATGAGTGTATTTATAAGGGACTTGGGGATGGGATATACCTAGCATATTCCCTATCTAATGAGCTGAAATAGTACATAGGCAGCTGTCACCCTTATCCTTTGGGACATCTGCCCTTATTCCAGAAACTTCCAGCCCCTACAATGACCCTAATACCCCTTAAAAATCTGATTTTTTAATTTTAGAAGGTTCTTGGGTTGTTACAACCAAGATTCCTTCAACTAAAATCCTAAACTACCCCTAAAAGTCCCTAAAATTACCCCTTTAGGTAACTAAGGTTAAGGTTGATTGGGGTTACCTATTAACTTGGGTTAGTTGATCCTAATTAGCAAGTAACTTAATTAGCTATTCTTAGCTAGGATTAAGACTTAGTTAGCTGTTACAAAGTCATCACTTGAATTAGATTAACCTTTATTTGGGCTTGGGTTATTAATTAAAGGACCTTATGTGACCAATTAATTGTTGTAGGACTTATATAAAAGAAGTGATTTATCTTTTTTAGAAATTAGGACTTAGTTAATTAAGGGATTTAATTCCTAACTGATTTTAGACTTGTTTAGGAATTAAGTTAATTAGGTGTCGGCTAATTTTAACTTAGTAAGCCATGCTAAACCCTTGATGAAATTAAAGGTCTAGTCTCTTTTAGGAAGTTAGGTTAGATAATTAGCTTAATTAGTTAATTAGGTTTTTAGAGTTAGTTTCTAACTATACTATTAGTGATTTTAGGCTTAGGTTAATTCCATTAGTTGATATTAACGCTAGTTTTAATTTAAGACAATCAGTTTAGTCCTTTGAACTTAGTTTAACTGATTTTTGTTTAATTCAATTTAAGTCTAAATTTGGCTGTTTCTTTTATTATCTTAACCAAATCGATCCCTAATTACTCTTTACTTAATCAATTGATCTCAAGAAATGACCAACACTAAGCAGACATATGCTAAAATCAGACGAATTAACAACTCAGGTGTGAATCCCTAATTCAAAATCAGTTTCACAAATCAGAAATGGATTAAGGAAAATAGTCACATAATTCAAACGAAATCAAAAGGGAATCATAATTAATCGATGATTAATCAACAAACTATGATTAAAAGCTAGAGAACTTTTAACTGATGATTAATAGGACAACTAATTCTAACAAACGATTATCATTCGAAAGTGTTAACCTGACTGGCATGTACATGACAACAAGAATCAAAATCTAGCCTAGCCAAAGGAAAATAAAACGAACAAGAAAGAACAGAGGCAGAAACAATCATATATGCACGAATAATAGTGATAAAGAAAAAACCTAAACCAAAAACATGTATATTACTAAATGCACAATAACTGAAGCATGATTATTATCAGTATGTTTGGACTCAAATCAAATCAGTGATGCCAAAAATAGTGATTAACATGTTCATAGTTTTCATACTATCAGAAAAGAAATAGAAAATTAAATAATAAATATAAAAAAGGAAAAGGGGCGTTAAAGGGTTTGGCCGGAAAATGTGACATCGCCGGACCTTGCCGGACTCTGGCGGGGTTTGAAAATAACTCAAACCCACATGAATCAATAGCCCTCAATGAGAGCTATCGATCCATGTAAGTAGGAGCTATTGAAGATCTTTGGTTCAACGGGTAAGTAAAAATTAGGGTTTTCACTTTTCAGATTTGAAATTACTCATTTTGGGGTGAGTTTTTGAGGAAACAGATGGTGGGAGGTGGTTGAGAATGAAAAGGAGATCGTCTGGTGAAATTTTGGTGGAGTTTGGTTGAGCTCCGCCACCGGAGGCGATTTCCGGCCGGCGGAGTTAAGGCTGGGGACGGCGGCGAACAGGCGGGGTGAGAGAGACGAGAGAGAGAATGGGTATGGGGGTATTAANTGGGGGGGGGGGTGTAATACTTAGGGTTCAAACGGGGTATGGGGGGTGGTTAGGACATATTAATACTTAGGGATTAATTAGTTCCCAACCGTTGGATCTGGGAAGATCAACGGCTGGGATTGATTTGATTCAGAAAACGGGGTCGTTTTGGGACAAAGGGGCTAGACCGGGTTTAAGGATAAATGGGCTGGGTATTGTGGGTAGTGTAGAGATGGGATTGGGGTTGGGTGCATTGGCCCACGTCTGATTCTCATGGTCTTTAAGTCTTTGGGACACTTAGGTTAAACTAATTAAATTAATTTAAATAATTCTAATTAATCATAATTAGTTTTAACCTAAATTCATCTAATTATGACTTAATTAATTAATCAAATAACATTCCTCATTATTTAGAAAGCAATTTTTTTGTAATTTTTTCCTAACAAAAAAAGAAGAAGATTGAATTAGACAACTAAGTATTAAATTGAGCCAAAACCTAATTATGCAATTAAAAATATATTTCTGTTGTTATTTATCATTTATAAATTTTAAAAGGTGGATTATGACCATGAAATGCAAATAATTCATAATAAACACTGAAATTCAACAAAAAAAATCTATAAAATTTATTTATTTATCAAATTTTGTAGGAGTATTTAGTAGGTGAAAAATTACATGCTCACAGCTGCCCCTCTTTTCTCGAAAATACGAAGAGTTTTCGGGAAAAGATAAAGTGAGCAGTTATGAACAACTTCTCCCCCTTCAAATACTCCATGTGAAGCGTTTTCTTTGAAAGGTTTGACTGAACCCTGCTTCAAAGGTTGTCTACATATCCTTGGCTATAAAGGAATCAGGTTAGTGTAGTTTTGGAAGTTTTGGTAGCTGGGACTACCGAGTAAATGTGGTTTCACTGCGGTTGCTGCTGTTACTATTGTTGATCTCCTTATTACACCAAAATAACAAAACGAAAGACTAACTAAACCTATCAGCTGCTAGTTACCAGATTCTTATCTATGGCTTGGTCTTGAGTCTTGGCCTTGGCCTTGCTGGATCTTGATGCTTGTTAGCCACAGGTGTCGGTTTCGTCTTATCGTTCCTCGGATCAAGGCAGGGTATACCGAACGGATGACTTCAATCTCGTCCTGAGTAGTCCCTATATTCCCTGTTTCTGCATTTTGGATTCAACCTTCTCTTTTATCTTTTTGTTTTTTATCATTCTGGATCGAAATTTCTTCTTTTAGTCGTCTCGAGTCAAATGCCCTAAAAAATATAATCTGTACAAAAATAAAAAAACAAACGAACGAAATTTTCTGCCCCATTTTTCACTAGGAAAATTTCGTGAGTTATTGTAAGGAAATCTATTCTACTTTATTATTTGAAAATAATGAAAATCCAGGAACAGTGCACCCGACTTTATTGTAGACTAGGGGGTGGATACCCTATGCCCAAAGGTAAAATCAACTGGGGGTTGTGAGACCCTAGGAAGAGAATTGACAGGTTATGCCGTCTTCTGGAAAGGTCAACAGGTTATGCTGTTGCCGGAAAAAGAGGTCACTGGGTTATGCCAATGTCAGAAAATGATCAAAAGGTTATGCTGTTGCCGGGGAAAGGGTCATCGGGTTATGCCAATGTCAGAAAATGATCAATAGGTTATGCTGTTGTCAGAAGAGATCCGGTATCTAGAGAGGTCAACAAGTTATGCTGTTGCCGAAAAGATCATTGGGTTATGCCAAAATCAGAAACTTATCAACAGGTTATGCTGTTTTCGGGGAAAAGGTCATTAGGTTATGCCAATGTCAGAAAATGATCAACAGGTTATGCTGTTGTCAGAAGAGATCACCAGGTTATGCCGATGTCTAGAGAGGTCAACAGGTTATGTTGTTGCCGGAAAATCATTGGGTTATGCCAACGTCAGAAACTGATCAACAAGTTATGCTGTTGCCGGGGAAAAGGAGATTACTGGGTTATGCCAGTGTTAGAAAAATGATCAACATGTTATGCTGTTTTCAGAAGAGATCACCAGGTTATGCCGATGTCTGGAAAGGTCAACAGGTTATGCTGTTGCCGGAAGGGAGATCACTCGGTTATGCCAATGTCAGGAGATGATCAACAGGTTATGCTGTTGTCAGAAAGATCACCAGGTTATGCCGGTGTATGCTAAAGAGTGGGACCCTATGTTGGAAGAAATCATCGAGTTATGCCGGCATCAACTAGGGAGTGAGACCCTATGTTGGCATCAACTAAGGACTGGGATATCCTAGGTTGGAATCGAGTTATGTCAGCTTTAGGTTATGCTGGCATCAACTAGGGAATGGAGACCCTATGTCGGCATCAACTAAGGAATGTAACATCCTATGTTGGGAAAAGGTGTAGCTAGGGATTGGAGTCCCTATACTACTTTAAGTTTGGATTGTTTTCAACATCGTTTTTTCTTCTTTTCTTTTCTTTTCATTTGATTTTGAGTGAATGCGGAAAAGACTTTTGGAGAAAACTTCCCTTTTTGGAGTTGTTGTTGCAGAGCTGCTTCTAGCTCTTGCGCCTTTCTTTTGGTTACACTTGCGTTTTGCAAGGTTATTTTGGGTTACACCTGTTTCCTTCAAACAAAAAACAATTTATTAGTTTGAAACGACGGTTGGTTTTGCGGCCTTGATTTTCCACTACTTGATCTTAGTTCTTTGGGTGAAGATCTCAACAAACTACTTGTTTGCTTGCTGGGGATTGGGTTTCATCTCTAATCCCGGGGACCCTGCGCTTTCCAGATTTTATCATGACGATCGGTCACGTGGGACCCAATGTTTTGTTTTGCCTTTGTAATCCTTTCACTTGCTTTTTTCTTTTGGATTTCCAAAGTATCGGGGGGTGTTTTGGCCCTTCAACTTCTGCTACAGTGGTTATTCGCGGGACTTAACTTTTCCAATTTTATTTCGCCTTTATTGGCCTTTCATTTCTGACTTTTCTTTCAACTTTACCTTTATAGCATTTGGAGCATTTCGGGCTTTCGAACTTTGCCGAGAAATTTAGTCACACGGGACTCAACCTTTCATTCCAATTGCCTTTATAGGCATTTCATTTTGATTTTCCCCTTTCAAGAGTTTTTTGTTTAAAGCATCGACCATTGAGACCAGTCGGGATTGATTCGATGCCCTGATGAGGCTCGGTGCCCTTGCATGTTGGCTTGTGTCAAACGAGGACCCTGTAAATGAGTTTTGCCATCTTTTCTTTGCCTTGCTTCAGAAACAGAGTCAGACTGGAAGGGATTGAGATAAAAATAACAAAGAAACGGAGGTGATGAATTTTGACAAAAAATATCCCTTTCGGGGGAAAAGAGAAGAAGGACTTATCTGGAGTGTATGCGGCCTTCAATGAACATGAAATGCATCTTGGACTGGATGCCTGATCTATATGGGCCATCTGACTCTCAGAAATTCGTCACGACTTTTTACCCTGAGGTGGAGAAACCTTGCCCCGGATCATGTTGATATCAGTGATTAAACCTCTTTTCTATTAGTAGTTCCCTTTTTTGGGTTTTCACCGACTAACCTCTCTTATTTCTCTTCTCGCCATCGCCCTACAGTTCTCTTTGCGAGTTTTCACTAACAAGACTCTCTCATTTTAGTTTCCTCTACTCACCATTGCCTCATGGTGCCCGTGTAGGTTTTCACCGATAAGACTCTCTCATTTTCATTTCTTTCCTTACCATCACCTTATGGTGCTCACGTGGGTTTTCACCGATAAGACTCTCTCATTTTAGTTTCTCTCATTGCTCGCTCGCGTGGCTTTTCTTTGCCGATCGATCGGAAGGACTTGAACGGTATTTGGGGTAAAGGAATTTATATCGATTTACAACTTTGGAACTTTTCGGGCGAATCATCGCCGAATTTTCACACTTGCCCCAGCTTAAACTTTTGGGGGAATGTGAATTTTTATTTTTGTGTGACTGAACCCCAGGGAGAGGCTACCTACGTATCCTTTCGGAATCAAGTCAGAACGTAGTTCGGGAATTTGCTTTTGTTTTGATTTTTTTTTGTTTTTTTTATAACACTTGGGTTCCAAAGAGGGTGATCAAAGAAGAGTAACCGACTCAAAGGGTTTAGAAACTGGTAGTGTTTAGGGTAGCGTGAATGAAAACCTTTGTCCTTTCGATCATAAAAAGGTCAAACATAATACCTTTTGACTGCGTCTACATTGACAGCCGTTTCAGGGTCATTTCCTTCAATGTCCCCTAAGTACAACGCTCATTTTGGTAGCAGTTTCCTTATAATGTAAGGACCTTTCCAATTCGGGGAAAATTTTCCTTTTGCTTCTTCATGGTGCGGGAGGATACATCTTAAGACAAGTTGTCCCACTTCGAAATACCTGGGCCGCACTTTTTTGTTGTAGGCGCGGGCCATTCTTTGTTGGTACAAATGCCCCTGGCAAACTGCGGCCATCCTTTTCTCATCGATTAGAGTTAATTGTTCCAATCGGGTTTTGATCCATTAATCATCCTCAATTTCTGATTCGACAATAATCCGAAGGGAGGGAATTTCTACTTCCGCAGGGATCACGACTTCAGTGCCGTAAACCAAAAGGTAAGGCGTGGCCCCAAATGATGTCCGCACAGTCTTGTGGTATCCGAATAATGCAAATGGTAACTTCTCATGCCACTGTCTAGAACTTTGGATCATTTTTCTAAGGATTTTCTTGATATTCTTATTGGCTGCTTAACGACACCATTAGCTTTGGGACGGTTAGGGGTAGAATTGCAGTGCGTAATTTGGAATTGTTCACACACCTCCCCCATCAAGTTACTATTCAGATTCACGGCATTGTCGGTAATGATAGTCTTTGGGATACCAAAACGACAAATAATGTTTGAATGCACGAAGTCCACCACTGCTTTCTTGGTGACGGCTTTAAAAGTGACTGCTTCGACCCATTTTGTGAAATAGTCGATGGCAACCAAAATAAATCTGTGTCCATTTGAAGCTCTTGGCTCGATTGGCCCGATGACATCCATCCCCCAAGCAACGAAAGGCCAAGGTGCTGACATGGGATGCAATTCTGAAGGTGGTGCATGAATCAGGTCACAGTGTATTTGACACTGATGACACCTTCAGACAAAGCGAAAACAATCCTTTTCCATGGTTATCCAGTAATACCCTACTCGCAGAATTTTCTTTGCGAGGACGTACCCGTTCATGTGGGGCCCACATACTCCTGGATGTACTTCGTTCATAATCTTCTCAACTTCTTTGGCATCCACGCATCTTAACAAGTTCAGATCTGGGGTCCTTTTGTAAAACACCTCTCTGCTTAAGAAGAAGCTGATGGCGAGCCTTCTGATGGTTCTCTTTTGATCCCCGGTGGCCTGCTCCGGGTACTCTTTTGTTTTCAAGAATCTTTTGATATCATAATACTATGGTTGGATCTCGGACTCTATTTTGACCGTGTTACAATAACCATGTCTTTCTTTGATTTGAATTTCCAATGGGTCAATGTGAACATTTGCCCGGGTATGGAAGCATTGCAGTTAGGGTAGTCAGTGCATCGGCCAACTCATTATGCATCGGGGAATATATTTGAACTCGACGGCTATGAATCGTTTGCTAATATCTTCCACATGTTGTTTGTATGGAAGGAGCTTAACATCTCGAGTTTCCCATTCTCGCTGAACTTGCTTGATAATTAGATCAGAAGCTCCCATGATTAATAATTCTTCTACATCCATATCAATGGCCATGCTCATACCCATTATACAAGATTCATATTCAGAAGTATTGTTTATACAAAAGAAATGAAGGCGGGCCGTGGCTGGATAATGTTGTCCCGTGGGAGAAATCAAGATTTCCCCAATTCCAACACTTTTCGCATTGACTGCTCCGTCGAAGAACATTTTCCAGGTATTAGTGCCTTCTGAGATTAGTTCAACAGAATTGACTTCCTCATCCAGAAAATAAGTGCTCAAGGGTTGGTATTCATCATCAACCGGGTTCTCAGCTAAATGATCAGCTAAGGCTTGAGCTTTCATGGCTGTGCGGGTGACATAGACAATGTCGAACTCCGTGAGCAGGATTTGCCATTTTTCCAACCTTCATGTGGGCATTGGCTTTTGGAATATGTATTTCAGAGGATCCAAACTAGTTATGAGATATGTAGTATGAGCCAACAAATAATGTCTGAGCTTTTGAGCGACCCAAGTTAGATCGCAACAAGTTCTCTCCAGCAGAGTGTATTTGGCTTCATAGCTAGTGAATTTCTTGCTCAGATAGTAGATGGCTTGTTCTTTCTTCCCGGTAACATCGTGTTGCCTGAGGACACAACCAAAAGAATTTTCCACAAAGGTTAGGTACATGAAAAGAGGTCTTCCTGGTTCAGGCGGGACCAATACTAGTGGATTTGACAAATATTCCTTGATTTTGTCGAAGGCTCCCTGACATTCATCTATCCATTTGATTGCCGCATATTTCTTTAGAAGCTTGAATATTGGCTCACACGTGGTTGTAAGTTGCACAATAAACCGACTGATGTAGTTCAACCTTCCTAACAAGCTCATGACCTCTTTCTTGGTCCTTGGAGGTGTCAGATCTCAGATGGACTTTATCTTGGTTGGATCTAACTCAATGCCCCTGCGGCTAACTATAAATCCCAATAGTTTCCCGGAAGGAACACCAAATGCACATTTAGCAGGGTTCAATTTCAAGTCATATTTGCGCAGTCGCTCGAAGAATTTCCTCAAGTCCCGAACATGGCCTTCCTATGTTCTGGATTTAATAATGACATCATCAACGTACACCTCAATTTCTTGGTGCATCATGTCATGGAAAATAGCAGTCATGGCCCGCATATAGGTTGCCCCAGCATTTTTCAAACCGAACGGCATGACCCTGTAACAATAAGTTCCTCATGGTTTAGTGAATGCCGTCTTTTCTGCTTCTTCCTCATCCATTAATACTTGATGATAACCGGCGTAACAATCCACAAACGACTGTACCTCATGTTTGGCACAATTGTCGACAAGGATATGGATGTTTGGTAACGGGAAGTTGTCTTTGGGACTTGCTTTATTCAAATACCTGTAATCAATGCATACTCTGAGCTTCCCGTCCTTTTTTGGCACTGGGACTATATTGTCTAGCCATGTGGTGTATCTGACTACTCAGATTACACCGACTTTTAATTATTTGGTGACTTCTTCTTTGATTTTGTCATTGATATCTGTTTTGAACTTTCTTTACTTTTGTTGGATGGGTGGGCAATCGGGATGAGTTGGAAACTTATGTACTACTAAATCAACACTTAGTCCGGGCATATCGTCATAGGACCAAGCGAACACATCTTTGAATTCGAACAATAGTTGTATCAATGCGTTCTTAGTTTTCTCATCCGTGTGAATGCTTATCATGGTCTCTCGAACCTCTTCTGAATTACCCAAGTTAACTGGCTCAGTTTCATTTAGGTTTGTCTTAGGCTTATTCTCAAATTGTTCCAATTCTCTATTTATTTCCCTAAAAGCCTCATCTTCATCATACTCTGGTTCTTGATTCATTATTTCGAGATTAGACAACTTATTAAGATCAAGGCATGAAGTCTCCAAGCATGTCATGTTATTTAAAGCCGCATTATTAGGACTGAAAAATAAGAAAAATAACAAAATCAGAAAGAATAATAGACGATGAAATTTTGATTTCATTTCATTTCATTGAACATAGAAGGGTTTACATCGGAATTGAAAAGAAATAAATTAAAAACACTTGAGTTACACCCTGGAATAATTCATAGTGCAGGAAAGATGGAAAAACTGAAATACCGGGACTCCCGCCTGACGGGGAATGGAGTAGCCTTCCAGTTCTGCAACTTAGCATTTGGGACCATATACTGCACCTCAGCGGTGTTCGAACCTTCCCCTAGCTGAACCATGTTGGCCTCATATAACATCTGTTTCATGGCCTCACATATATCTTCAATTTCTTCGGCCGTAAATGCCTCTTCTTCTTTTTATTCGATATACTGTGGTTTGATGAAGGTCTTAGTAATGTGTGGGACTGGCTGAGGCAGGTCCCATTCATTGTTTTTGCGGGCGTTGGCCCATTGCACATCTTCATCGGTGGCTTGGAAACCTATTCCAAATAATTTTTCAGCGGCGGGTAGAGAGATGGGTTCAGTGATGCCTTGTAGGGATATCCCAAGCCCCTTTCCTGGTTTGTAACCATGTCTAATCATATCTGCGGTGACCATGATTGACGCATTTGAAATACAAGGTTGTGGGCATGGAGTTCCTTCTTCATGTTGATCAGTAGGCACAATCTCAAAGGCTTGGTACACAATATGTTCGCTTCCCTCTCTGGCCTCGAGGCAGGGGATGGAGGGGTCCCTGTATATGGATTGCTCATCTTCTCCGTGGACCACGATTTCTTGATTTTCATGTACAAATTTGACCATTTGGTGCAGGGTAGATGGTACTGCCCAACAACGTGAATCCACGGTCTCCTAGCAAGAAGTTATAGGAAGTATCCATATCCAGGATTTGGAAAGTTACTGTGAAATCCATAGGGCCAATCGTCATGATTATGTCGATTTCACCAATGGTGTCCCTTTTGATACCGTCGAAGGCGCGGACAAAAACATTATTCGGCCTGATTCTCTCAATGCCGATTCCCATCCTTTGCAGTGTTGACAAAGGGAAAATATCTACCCCTGATCCTTCGTCAAACATAACTCTCTTTACATAATATCCTTCGCCTTTAACGGTCAGGTGTAATGCCTTGTTGTGAGCGGCTCCCTCGGGAGGAAAATCATCCTGGCTGAAAGAGATTTTGTTTACCTCAAAGAAACGCTCAGCCATTCTTTCCAGCTGCTCGACTGAGGTCTCAACTGGCACATACCTTCATTCAGCATTTTCAGGAGTATTTTTTGGTGCTCATTTGAGCCAGTCAACAGAGATAGAAGCGAAACCTGCTAAGGGGTTCTCCTGAGTTCTTCAATTGTGACATATTCAGGCATTTTCATTTTCTTGAATAACTCCTCGGCCTCTTCGGCAGTGATGGGCTTTTTGAGAGGAAAGAGTTTATGCTTAGTTTTGTTCAGTTCATCTGGGTTATGGTACCTCCAAGTGGATTTTGCTTCATTGAATTCCCCCTTGATTTCGTTTCCTTTATATGTCACCAATGTTTGATCATAATTCCATGGGACAATAGTTGTATTTTTTATTGGATTTTGCGGCCGACGACTAATAATCAAAGGTTCATTCAGCTTTAGTGGGATAGCCGAGCTTTACACAACATAGGTCCTTTTTGGTATATACATTTTTTTTGGTTCCAATCTTCTGGGAGTGCTCAAAACAAGTTGTTTGTTTTGCGGAGCTTTCGGGACATAAAGGATAGCTTCTTTAGCTGGTGCCGTACCTTTCTTTTCTTCCTTGGCCTTTTCTTTCTCCTGGCCGGGGGTTTTTGTCTCTTTTTCTTTCTTAGCCTTCTCTTTATCCTGGCCGGGGGGTTTTGTTTTCTTTTCTTCTTTGCCCGGTTTTATCACTGTTTTTGCTTTCCTTTCTGTGTCCACAATGGAAATGATGGCTTTCAGCGCCGGGTCGAATTCTTTGTCTTCTAATATCATTCCAATGATAGGCCCATTGTTGTGGGCTGGAAATGGGTTGTTTGTGACATTGGGGACTTCCTCGTCCCTTAGCACAACCTTCTTTTGTTCAATCAGATTTTCTACTGCTCTCTTGAGGGTCCAGCAGTCTTCAGTATCATGCACCTCCACTCCAGAATGATAGGCACAGTTGGTACCCCGTCTGTATGATAGTGATTGTGGATTTTGCCTGTTCGGAGGCACAAGCTGCAGAAGTCCCATCTGAACCAACTTTGGAAAGAGGCTTGAGTATGACTCGCCAATGGGGGTGAAGTTAGTTCTTCTTGGTGGTTCACGAGGGTAAGCATGTAGGGATAATTGTTTTGAGGAGGGCGTGGATTATATGGAGCTGGGGGTGGATGGTTATTTCTAGGTGGTGGAGCTCTGTTTTGGTTATACTGTTGCGGCCGGGGCTGTGGCTGAGCGTTCATCACTGCATAAGTAGGGGGAGTCATGGCATAAGCTGCTTCCTGATGGGGATAATAGTGTTGTGAAGTTGTGGAAAATGGGTCTGGATATTCTCGAGGTCGTCAGGAATTCCTAGGGCCTGAAGCCATCATGGTTCCCTCTTCTTTTTTCTTTCTGTTTGCCAAGCCTTCCGAGCCGCTTTAAATGGCTTGGGAGGTGACTCTCAAAGCAGATTGACTTAAAATACGGCCTGTCTTTAAGCCTTTTTTTACCATCTCACCAATTTTTATAGCCTTCGCGAACGGCTTGCCCATGGCGGACATCATATTCTGAAAATAATCGGCCTTTTGGACATGTAAGAAGATACTAATCATTTCATTTTCCTCCATGGGAGGTTTCACTCGGGATGCCTGTTCCCGCCATTTGATTGCGTACTCCCCGAAGCTTTCGGAAGCTTTCTTTTTTATATTGGACAGAGAATTTCTGTTTGGAGCTATATCCACATTGTTCTGGAACTGTCTTACAAATTCTTGGGCCAAATCATCCCATACATGTCAATGGGATATATCTTGATCGATGTACCACTCTGAGGCGATACCTGTAAGACTTTCCCCAAAATAAGCCATCAGTAACTCCTCTTTGTCTCCCGCCCCTCTCAGTTGGTTTTAGTATCTTTTTATATGAGCTATCGGGTCTCCATGCCCGTCATACTTTTCAAATTTTGGTGTCTTGAAACCCACAGGTAGATGCACATGCGGGAACATGCATAGATTAGCGTATGACACACTCTTTTGGCCACTTAGACCCTGGATGTTTTTCAAACTTTGTTCGAGGCTCTTCATCTTTCGAGTTATTTCATCTTTTTCAATATTCTTCAATAGCTTTTCCGGTTCCACGAAAGATTCAAACTATGGGTACTGCGTGTAAGCATTAGGAGTGACCTGAGAGCTTGAAAAATAAAATTGGCCCGATTCAAAATTCTGTCGTGCCGGTGTAGGTTGAGCCATACCAGTAGCTGGCGGATCAATAAACACCACAGAGTGTAATCCGGAGGGTGATGCGTGGGGGTGAAACTCAGAAGGTGTTCCAGAATAGTTTGAGACCATGGTCGGGAATCCAAATGGAACAAATGGGTTTGGCTTTGAAATGGGCACGTTAGTGGCCCCTCCAGTTCTGGGAATTAGCTCAGGAAAACCAGGGATGGAGCTAGGTGGCTCTCTCCCGTTGGACCAAGCATCCCACATCTCGAGCATACGACATATTAGCCTTCTGTTTTCTTCGGCTACTGCCGATTCTTCTTGGGGATGACTGAGGTGGGGCCATCCGTTGGTTCAATAATGGACGGTGACTTTCAGACGTCATTTCTACACTTCCTTTAGAACTAGTGAAATATGGATGTGTCGCCAGAATACCACCGCAAACCAACCACCGTTTAATAATAATAACATTTTTGAGAAGAAATCAAATTGGGTTAGCGGGAGATATTAACACATAGGAGTCACACGTTGGGATGCGATGCACCTAAGCAGTTATCATTTTTCTAAAAATGTTTGCAACGGCTGTGTGTTTCATCCCGGCTTTAACATTATCTCTCTTTAATTTCTTTTCATTCTTTTCTTTTAGGGTTATGATCGAATCCTATGTGGATTGCCTACGTATCATGACGCCGCATGAATCAGATCATCACGTAGTTCACGGAATAGATAAATAAAAGGCGATTTCATTTCACTATTAAAGATAATTATTTTTCATTACAAGTGATTTTTTGGGAATACTAAACATGAAAGTAAAATACAAACTCTAGGCTTTATAACAAGAAAACTTAACATGTTTAGAAAGCAAAAATACAGACTCAATAACTAAACATCAATAGTAAAGGAGAGCCTCGAGTTGTCTTCTTGGTGCTGGTGGGGAATTGGCAGGCCTCTGTGCAATATCCTCCCGAAGTCGATTCAATTCGTCCATTAATTGCTGGACAAAAGTCATCATGGTGGCAAAGAACATGGAAGTGGTCATACCCTCGCACTCGTGGCATTTTGCACCACGTAGTCAGCTATTTCCGTAATTCTGTGCCGTATGATCCCCTTCTCCCGAAGTAAGCGCCCTACTTGATGTGATCGCGCTTCTAACACTTGGGTATTTGTATCATTCTGCTTTTGCAACTCTTGCATCGTTCCATTTAACTGGCCAATCTCTGTACACTAATGCTCCCTTTCTGCTCTGAAGTCTTTGGTCTGTTGGACCATCTCGTTGCCCATAGCAAACAATTTTTCTTTCAAGATGGCCATTTCTTTACCATATTTTTGCCTTAATTGACGAGCATGTTCTTCTGTTCCTTTTGTTAGCTCCCTTTGGGCTTCTAACATGTCTTTTTCAGCTTTTCTCAACTTTCAGTCTCAGATTGTTAATGATCTTTTCATCTCTTTCACTCCTTACAGGTGTCTCCAGGGCTATTTTCAGATTCCGAACCTGGGCCCGAAGCGCCTCATTCTCCCGGGTCATTTGTCATTTTTCTCCCTCGACTACCTCTGCTTGTAACTGATTGTCAAACTCCATGTTTCTTAACTTCTCTTTCAAAGCATGTATAGTGGCTTGATATTCTCTTTCCTTTTCGCCCCAAGCTAGTCTTTCTTGCACCTTATCATCAAAAGCTTGCACATGAGGCCTTTTAGAGGGACTTTCTGGATCGAGTTCCGATTCTTCAACAATGTAATCCCTTTTCTGAAACCATGCCACGTATACGGGGTCTGCTTCCCCTCTAGCCAGGTCGGGAACCTGGGTATCCTCTTTCAAGTATCGTCACCCATTCCAACTTTGTTGAATTTAGGCCTCAGGTAAAGGAGCCTCGGGGTGTAGCTAAATAACTTGGATGCTCAAATCCTTCTCTTCGGGTATCACTTGATTACGACCCAATTGTCTCAGAACCCGTTGGGGTGCATATGGTTGGACACTCTTGAGACCCATCAATAGTAGATGATTCCTAGCAGCGGACATAAGTATGACTTCTTTGAGTGGGAGCCATCCCAAAGTCCATTCTATTTGGCTTGCTCGTAAAGACCTTAGATGATCGACCCAGGCCTCGACTCCTTCTGGAACGGGGTAATCTTTCACTCTCTCCTCATAACCCTCAATGAAGTTGGATTTCTCAGTACCATAGCTCATGAATTTTGTATGGTGACGAAGATGTTCAATCAACCACATCTGGAGAATGATGTTGCAACCTTCAAAAAATGTTTTTCCCGACTTGCATTCAGTCAGAGCCTGAAAAATGTCAGATAATATGAGTGGAGCCAGGGTATGATCTTTCTTTTCGGTCAAGACCTGGGCAATTTTTACCACCCGAACGTCAATAGACCCTTCGGCATTAGGAAAGACCATAACACCCATAAATGCTACGATGAAGGCAAACCGGCGATGGATTATCCAAGTATCCTTATCCTGTTTGTTAGTCAGGCCTTTCTCATGTATTTCAAATCCGTCTGAGAAATCGTATCTGGAGTATAAGAAGTAGAATGAACCACACCCATCGGATACTCGGCCTTTTCTGAGTTGCCGGCTAACGGAAAGGACCTCAAAGAAACGACGTACTGACATAGGTCTTGGAAAGATAATTTTTTGATTCCTTAAGTCTCGACCAAAACCCGCATATCCGGCGATCTCTTCTAAGGTTGGGGTGAGCTCAAAATCTGAAAAGCGGAACACGTTATGGGCCGATCCCAAAAGGTTACCAAAGCTTTAATCAAACCGTTTCGGGGTTTGATTTTCATAAGATCATCGAGAGATCCCAACTATTTGGTGACCCATTCTTTGCCATCTTTATCTAAATCATGCCACCACATCTGGAGTTGTATGGGAGCCTCTTCTATGTTGTTCAGCTGTGGAGTTTGGATAGTGTTCATCTTGCACCTGTGAGCAAACAGGGTTAGGATTACCTCCGATTTTGACACAAAAGACCCAATTTTGATTTTTAAAAGACAAATTCTCCTAAAGTGTCTTATTTGTGCAAATTTGACCAAAGTGGTCATTTTGCAAAGAATGGCCCCTTCTTACTTTGAGCAAAGTTTTGAGGCCAAACCTGGTACTTTAAGAAGTGACCAACAAATTCATTCTTTAACGAAACCAACCCTTCGACAATGTAAAATGTTCTAAGGCTTATTTTGGCGAGAACGACATAAGACTTTAACCGAAGCTTGGTCAGTTATGTGGAATGACAGACATTTTTTGAAAAGTGGGGTCGGGACCGATGAGGCTTGCCTACGTATCTCATATCCGATGGGAATCAGACCCACGTAGTTTGGTCAGTTTTGACATACCTAAAGGAAAAATGATTTGACTTATTTTTGGAAATTTTCTTCTCGTTTATGACCATTTTGGAAACTCCTTTTCTCCTTATTTTCAATTATCTTGAAATCCTTCCTTTTCCCGAAAATTTGACAGAATTTCGAGGTATTTTTCAAATATCAGGTTTTGATAAACTCCTATCCTACCCCACTCTTGGTTTTTCCGTTATTTTTCTTTCTTTCTTTAGCCGGTCAACAAACAAACCGAGACAAATAATGCACGTATAGCAAGTAGGATGCATCAGGATGGTCTTTTTGTTTCGGGTGCACTTGTCCTAGACGGACCCAACCCCTGTGTTGAGTCCCCTAAGTCAAAAATACACATGATGCAAATAAGCGTTCCTACTAGGGATGAGGTTTTGTCATTCTATGTTTAAGCCTGTGGTTTTGTTCTAGACCTTGGCTACCCGAGCGGACAACTCGAGTCGAGGTGGGAGCGACGTACCGGTAGCATGAAAGGCTATCCGGCCTAGTGGCTAGTCCATCCCCGTATTTCTTACTTGGCATGACCTCTAACAGAAAGGCGGGCCACGCAAACGTGTGCACTAAATTTTAGAAGACTTAGAGGGGAGGCGTAAGGAGACAATTTATAATACAGTTCAAATAAATATCAAAGGGGTAAATAAACAACATTTAGCACATTTGAGTGCACAAAATACAGTAATATCACAATTAATAAAGCCAAGTAAAATCAAATTACAAGCTCGAATTCTTGAACCCTGAACCAGAGATTCTGGGTTCGATCCCCAGCAGAGTCGCCAGAGCTGTCACACCTCCTTTTTCACTGATGAGGGCAATAAGGGAGTTTTTCCACTTCAAGTGACATTGTTCGAATTTTGGGATTTATTTTAGTTTTCAGAGTCGCCACCCAGATTTTTTACGGTGTTCCGAGACACCATTTATTTATTTGAAATCCCAAAATCGAGGAATTTTGACTCTGTTTAAATTGTCTGCGAACCAGAAAAACTCTGTTTATCATTCCAAAGTGTTAACCTGATTGGCATGTACATAACAACAAGAATCAAAATCTAGCCTAGCCAAAGGAAAATAAAACGAACAAGAAAGAACAGAGGCAGAAACAGTCATATATGCACGAATAGTAGTGATAAAAAAAAAACCTAAACCAAAAACATGTATATTACTAAATGCACAATAACTGAAGCATGGTTATTATCAGTATGTTTGGACTCGAATCAAATCAGTGATGCCAAAAATAGTGATTAACATGTTCATAGTTTTCATACTATCAGAAAAGAAATAGAAAAATAAATAATAAATATAAAAAAAGAAAAGGGGATACTCATTAAAAGGTTTGGCCGGAAAATGTGACATCGCCGGACCTTGCCGGACTCTGGCGGGGTTTGAAAATAACTAAAACCCACATGAATCAATAGCCCTCAACGAGAGCTATCGATCCATGTAAGTAGGAGCTATTGAAGACCTTTGGTTCAGCGGGTAAGTAAAAATTAGGGTTTTCACTTTTCAGATTTGAAATTACTCATTTTGGGCTGAGTTTTTGAGGAAACGGATAGTGGGAGGTGGTTGAAGTTGAAAAGGAGATCGTCTGGTGAAATTTGGTAGAGTTTGGTTGAGCTCCACCGCCAGAGGCGATTTCTGACCGGCGGAGCTTAGGGCGGCAGACGATAGGGCTTAGAGAGATAAGAGAGAGGAGTGAGAGAGACGGATAAGGGGGTGGGGGGTAATACTTAGGGTTCAAACGGGGTATGGGGGGGGGGTGGTTAGGAAATATTAATACTTAGGGATTAATTAGTTCCCAGCCGTTGGATCTGGGAAGATCAACGGCTGGGATTGATTTGATTCAGAAAACGGGGTCGTTTTGGGACAAAGGGGCTGGACCGGGTTTAAGGCTAAATGGGCTGGGTATTGTGGGTAGTGTAGAGATGGGATTGGGCTTGGGTGCATTGGCCCATGTTCGATTCTCATAGTCTTTAAGTCTTTGGGACACTTAGGTTAAACTAATTAAATTAATTTAAATAATTCTAATTAATCATAATTAGTTTTAACCTAAATTCATCTAATTATGACTTAATTAATTAATCAAATAACATTCTTCATCATATAGAAAGCAAAATCTTTTGTAATTTTTTCCTAACAAAAAAAAAAAAGAAAAGAGATTGAATTAGACAACTAAGTATTAAATTGAGCCAAAACCTAATTATGCAATTAAAAATATATTTCTGTTGTTATTTATCATTTATAAATTTTAAAAGGTGGATTATGACCATGCAATGAAAATAATTCATAATAAACACTGAAATTCAAAAAAAAAAAATCTATAAAATTTATTTATTTATCAAATTTTGTAGGAGTATTTAGTAGGTGAAAAATTACATGCTCACAGCACCCTGGAGTTTCCTTTTGTTATTTCCCCCGTCTACTTCATTCAGACTATGGGATTGTATATATTTATGTATTCTAGTGTATTCTGATAGTTGCCCGTGATACTTGTGACACTAGTTCTTGGCACACACGTGCATACATTTTGGGTTTTCGGGCTGCATTTCATACATATGCTTATCTTTTGACTCATGTATCAGATGTCTTATTTTCATGTCACTGGCTAATATCATGTAAATAAATGCTTAAAACTGGTAAAAGTTGGATTAATTAATCACATGGGAAGGGTAACATTTAGTAGAGTTTATGTTGGCTTGCCTAACCCTGTTGTTGGACGCCATCACGACCCGTGTGGGAAATTGGGTCGTGACAACGTGGTATCAGAGCACTAGGTTCACGTAAGTCTCACGAGTCCCGGGCGAACCCAGTAGAGTCTTGCGGATCGGTACAAAGACGTCTGTACTTATCTTCAGGAGGCTACAGGATGTTAGGAAACCTCTACTTTTTCTTACTCTATCGTGCAGTCTATGATTTACTAAATTCATGATTCTATTCTCTCACAGATGGCGAGGATGAGTGCATCTCATGTGCCTGATCCGGGAGAGGGTGCCGCCCCCGCCGCTCGAGGCCATGGTAGGGGCAGGGGTAGGGCACCTTCCCGTGGTAGGGGACGAGGGCGTCCTAGAGCTATAGCGGTCCCGCCTCCAGAGGACCCTATATTAGAGGAGTAGGATGAGGTGCCCCCAGCAGATCCGGCACCCGTAGACTTTATGACGGTGCCGGGCTTTCAGGCAGTCATGGGCCGTATGATGAGATTCATGGACACCATGTCCCAGGCTGGTTTATTTCCAACAGACCCTGTCACTTCACAGGTGGGAGGGGGAGCCCAGACCCCTACTGCCCAAGCCGCAGGTCTGACAGCAGCATTACATCCCACCCCGGGTACACTGCCCGTAGATGATGCCCAGCCTGTAGCAGCAGCACCAGAACCCAGACCAGTTGTGGGTGGCGACCAGCATAAGATGTTAGACAGATGGACCCGCTTACACCCTCCAGTATTCGAGGGTGAGCGAGGGGAGGATGCCTAGGATTTCATTGATAGGTGCAGGGATAGACTGCACAACATGGGGATCCTAGCGTCCCATCGAGTGGATTTCACTACATTCCAGTTAGAGGGTAGAGCTCGCAGGTGGTGGCAGTCTTATATTCTCAGCAGGCCAGCCGATTCTCCTACTATCACTTGGGAGCAGTTCACGCAGATGTTCTTGGATAGATATATTCCATCCTCTGAGAGGGAGGAGCTGAGGGGTCAGTTTGAGCCGTTGGAGCAGGGGCAGATGTCTGTGAAGGATTATGAGGCCAGATTTTCAGAGCTGTCACGCCATGATCTTATGATATTACCCACCGATGCTGAGAGAGTTCGGAGTTTTGTGGAAGGATTGCATCCAGGTATTAGGTCCACCATGGCTCGAGAGGTGGATATGGGTACCCCGTACTAGCTTGTGGTTGAGATAGCTCGACGGATTGAGGGATAACAGATGTGGAGCAGGGAGCAGGGTCAGCAGGACAAGAGGGCCAGTTTTGCAGGTGATTTTAGAGGTGCTCCAGCTAGGGGTAGGGATCAGTTTGGAGGTAGTCGGTCTAGCAGGCCTTCATATGTGGCACCTCCACCGCCTCCCCAAGGTGTCCCAGTTAGGCCCCAGTTCAGTCCCATGCCAGAGCGCTCCTATCGACCTCCAGCTATTCAGGGTTCTCCGAGTGGTCATTCCAGTCATCAAAGATCTTTCGATCCTTATTTCAGTGCTATGCCTGAGGGCTCTCATCGCCCTCCGGCCATTCAGGGTTCTTCTTCGGGTCAACAGGATTTATCATCTACGCGATGCTTTGAGTTTGGGAAATTAGGCCATATCAGGAAGAATTGTCCCAACTACCGGGGCAAGTCCATGCAGCAGAGTCACCAGCCCGCAGTTTCAGCACCAGCAGTTCGACCGCCTAGAGGTGAGGGATATGTTGGCAGGGGCCGTCCTAGAGGAAGAGGCCAGTACGGAGGGGGTCAGTCAGTTCCAGCTCGTTCTGGGGGAGCTCAGTCTTCAAGTGCTCTAGCCAGGTTTTATGCCTTTTCGACCAAATCAGATGCAGTGGACTCAGACGTCGTGATCACATGTATTATCTCAGTATGTGGTAGAGAGGCTTCAGTATTGTTTGATCCAGGATCCACTTATTCGTATGTTTCATCCTTATTTTCTCCTTTTCTGGATGTCTCTCGAGAGTCTTTGGGATCTCCTATATATGTGTCTACTCCTGTGGGTGACTCTGTCGTGGTAGACCGGGTGTATCGGTCTTGTGTGATCACATTCTGTGAGTTTGAGACCAGAGTTGACCTTTTATTGCTCGACATGGTTGATTTTGAGGTTATTCTGGGCATGGATTGGCTATCTCCTTATAATGCCATGCTTGATTGCCATGCCAAGACAGTTACTTTAGCCATGCCTGAGTATCCTAGGCTAGAATGGAGGGGTTATTCAGTTAGCACATCCAGCCGGGTTATTTCATTCTTGAAGGCTCGACATATGGTCGAGAAGGGTTGTCTAGCCTATTTGGCTTATGTACGGGACACCACCGCCGAGTCTCCGATGATTGATTCCGTGCCAGTTATTCGAGAGTATGCTGATGTATTTCCTTCGGATCTTCCGGGCATGCTTCCGGACCGTGATATTAATTTATGCACTGATTTAGCCCCAGATACTCAGCCTATATCTATTCCTCCATATCGTATGGCTCCGAAAGAGTTGAAGGAGTTGAAGGAGCAACTTGAGGAGTTATTAGCTAAGGGGTTCATCAGACCGAGTGTGTCGCCGTAGGGTGCTCCAGTTCTATTTGTGAAGAAGAAGGATGGGTCTATGCTGATGTGTATTGATTACCGCCAGTTGAACAAGGTTACCATTAAGAACAAGTATCCTTTGCCGCGCATCGATGATTTGTTTGACCAGTTGCAGGGTGCTCGTGTATTTTCTAAGATTGACTTCAGATCAGGGTATCATCAGTTGAAGATTCGGGCTTCAGATGTTCCGAAGACTGCTTTTCGTACGAGGTATGGCCATTATGAGTTCATGGTGATGTCCTTTGGTTTGACTAACGCCCCAGCAGCCTTTATGGACTTGATGAATAGGGTGTTCAGACCGTACATTGATTCCTTCGTCATTGTCTTCATTGATGACATTTCCCGTAGCCTGGGGGAGCACGTGCAACATTTGAGAGTTGTGATCCAGACCTTGCGAGAGCAGAAGCTACATGCTAAGTTCTCCAAGTGTGAGTTTTGGTTGGACTCTATGGAATTTTTGGGGCATGTGGTATCCGGAGAGGGTATCAAGGTTGATCCTCAGAAGATCGAGGCAATTCAGAGTTGGTCGCGTCCTACTTCAGCGACTGAGATCATGAGCTTTTTGGGCCTAGCAGGTTATTATCGCCGATTTGTGGAGGGTTTCTCTTCTATTGCAGATCCATTGAACAGATTGACTCAGAAGAATGCCCCGTTTCGATGGTTTGACGAGTGTGAGGCGAGATTTCAGAAGCTCAAGACAGCATTGACCTTAACGCTAGTTCTAGTATTGCCATCCGATTCTGGGAGGTACACGGTGTATTGCGATGCTTCACGCGTTGGCTTGGGGTGCGTCTTGATGCAGGAGGGGAGAGTTATTGCTTATGCTTCATGCCAGCTGAAGGTTCATGAGAAGAACTACTCTGTGCATGATTTGGAGTTGGTGGTGATTGTTCATGCTCTTAAGATCTGGAGGCACTATTTGTATGGGGTGTCGTGTGAGGTCTATACCGACCACCGCAACTTGCAGCACTTATTTAAACAGAGGGATCTTAATTTAAGGCAGCGCAGATGGCTTGAGTTGTTGAAGGATTATGATATTAGCATTCTTTATCACCCATGAAAGGCTAATGTGGTGGTAGATGCGTTGAGACGGAAGGCTGAGATTATGGGTAGCTTGGCTTATATTGCAGCGGAGGAGAGAACTCTAGCCTTGGACATTCAGTCCTTGGCCAATCGCTTGGTGATATTAGATCTTTCAGAGCCTCGTCGAGTTTTGGCACACGTGGTTGCTCAGTCTACGTTATTGGGAGAGATTAAGGCCCGACAGTTCTATGATCCGTGCTTGGTAGAGCTTCGGGAGACAGTGGTTCAGGGTAGGGCCAAGGAGGTTACTATTGGCGAGGATGGTGTTCTGAGACTTCAGGGCCACTTATGTGTTCTTAATGTTGATGGCATGAGGGAGAGAATTCTAGAGGAGGCGCACAGTTCTCGATATTCTATTCATCCTGGTGCTACGAAGATGTATCGTGATTTGAAGTAGCATTTCTGGTAGAGGCAAATGAAGAAGGACATTGTGGAGTATGTGACTAGGTGCCTCAATTGCCAGCAGGTTAAGTATGAGCACCAGAGGACAGGAGGCCTACTTCGGCAGATGCCTATTCCTGAGTGGAAATGGGAGCACATTGCTATAGACTTCGTGGTTGGATTGGCTCGGACTTCGCAAAAGGTTGACGCGGTTTAGGTCATTGTGGATAGATTGAACAAATCGGCACATTTCATTCCAGTGGCTACTACATAATCATCTGAGAGGTTGGCCCAGATCTACATCCGGGAGATAGTCCGGTTGCATGGTGTGCCAGTGTCCATCATATCAGATCGAGGCCCTCAGTTCACCTCGCACTTCTGGAGAGCATTGCATAGTGAGATGGGCACCTAGATAGACCTGAACACAACATTTCATCCCCAGACTGATGGTCAGTCAGAGCGTACAATTCAGATATTGGAGGACATGATCAGGGCATGCGTGATTGATTTCGGGGGTCAGTGGGACCAGTTCTTGCCTTTGGCCGAGTTTGCTTACAATAATAGCTATCGGTACAGCATTGAGATGGCACCATTTGAGGCTTTGTATGGTCGGCGATGTCGTTCCCCTATCGGGTGGTTTGAGCCCGGCAAGGCTAAGTTATATGGCACCGACCTGGTGAGGGATGCCTTGGAGTAAGTGAAGTTGATTCAGGAGAGACTCTGTACAGCATAGTCTAGACAGAAGAGTTACGCGAATCAGAGGGCGCGTGATGTATCATTCATGGAAGGAGATAGGGTCCTGTTGAAAGTTTCGCCTATGAAGGGTATTATGAGGTTTGGAAATAAGGGCAAGCTGAGCCCAAGGTTTATAGGTCCATTAGAGGTATTGAGGCGCGTCGGGGAGGTTGCTTACAAGCTAGCCTTGCCTCCCAGCTTATCAGGATTTCACCTAGTTTTTCATGTATCCATGCTCCGGAGGTACCACTCCGACTTCTCTCATGTGGTCGATTTCAGCACTATTCAGTTGGATGAGAGGTTGGGCTACGAGGAGGATCCAGTTGCTATTATTGATAGACAGGACTGCTAGTTGAGGTCCAAGAGAGTTTCTGCCGTAAAAGTCCAGTGGAGGGGCTAACCAGTTGAGGAGGCAACCTGGGAGTCCGAGGAGGACATGCAGAGCTGATATCCACACTTATTCAGCACTTCAGGTATGATTCTAGACCCGTCCGAGGACGAACGTTTGTTTAAGAGGTGGAGAATGTAACGACCCGACCGGTCGTTTTGCGTTATCAGACCCTGTTCCCCTAAATGAAACTTCCCATACCAGCACTTTATTATTTATGACTTGCGGGGACTGGTGGTTCGGGATTCGGAGGTGTTTTGAGTGAAATAGGAACAATTGGTTCCTTAAGATTGGCCTTTAAGGCCAAGTTTGACTTCGGTCAATATTTTGGGTAAACGACCCCGAAATCGAGTTTTGTCGGTTCCAGTAGCTTCGTGTGATAATGTTGGACTTAGGCGTATGTTCGGATTGGGTTTCTGATGACCCGGGGGCATTTCAGCGCCCAATATTGAAATAAGAAGTTCCTTAAGTCCATATTTTGGTTTGGGATGTGTTTTTGTGTTTTCGAGGTCCGAACGGAATTCCCAGACTGGGAATAGTTTCGTTATGTTAATTATGACCTGCCTGCAAAATTTTAGGTCATTCCGATTTGTATAGATCCGTTTGGTGCAATGTAATGAGATCTAGATTTTCTTAAAGTTCTTAAGTTTGAATTCAAGGGGTTTGGAGGGTGATTTTGAGTTTTAGCAATGTTTTGAGTGTTCCATAAGCTCGAGCGAGTCCGTCATATGATTTGGGACTTGTTGGTATAATTTGTCAGGGGCTCGGGTGGGCCTAGGGGCCTCCTTAACCCCGCACGGGGCCAAAAACCAGCAAAATCCACCGCTTGCAGCTGCTTCTGGTGTGACCGCACCTGCGGTCTCCCAGTCGCAGGTGCGAGACCCCCCTGCGGTCTCCTTCACGCAGGTGCGAAAAACCCATGGACCCCTCCTCTTTCGCAGGTGCGGACTTGTGCCCGCTGGTGCGAGTCTGCTGGTGCGGGTAGACGTCGCTGGTGAGGATTTTCACTCGCAGGTGCAACCTCAGCTCCCAGGCCTAACCTCCGCAGGTGCGGCCATTTTCTTCGTAGGTGGGGGACCGCACCTGCGGTCCCAAAGTTGCAGGTGCAAAAATCCCTGTGAGACAGACCTATTTAATGTCCAAAAACACGGGTTTCTTCACATAATTCCACCCCAACCTCCATTGTTGAGCCCAAGAGCTTGAGAAAACTGATCTTCGACCAAATCCTATAAGAGGTAAGTAATTCCACTCCCTTTTACTAATTAAATTCATGAATTGTCAAGAAAATCCTCTATTAATTCCTAGAAAAATCTAAGTTTTGGGTAGTAATTGGGATTTTAGAAAAATTAAAGAATTATCCATTTAAGGCTATGAATTATTTTATAAATCATATAATTTTTATCCTTAGGCTTCGGGTGAGTGATCCCTTCGAGAATTTTTGGAATTCGAGCATGTGGGCCCGGGGTTGGATTTTTAGAATTCCTCAAGAATGTCGAAATTTGGGTAGACTAGAATGAATTCCCTATGTTGAGCATGCATTGATGTTATTGAACTATATTTGACTAGTTGCGAGCCGTCGAGGGTAGATTTCGGAGATTCGGGCACATCCTTGATCCGAGGGGTGGTTTCGTCTCGAGGTGAGTCTCCTTTCCAACCTTGTAAGGGGGAAATGTCTCCATAGGTTCCTTGTTTGCTATGTATACATGTTGTGGGGGCCGCGTACGTACCAAGTGACGAGAGTCCGTACGTGGAGACTATATTGCTATGTCGGGTAGCTTTAGGACTCACGAGCATGCCACTATGTACCTTATTTGTACCTTTTATGTGATAAGAATTGAAATTGTTGTTGAATTGTTATGGAAACATGCAACATTCTGATTTGGATCCCAGTTGGCTATTTGTGGTATTGTCACACTCCTGTTGAGTTCACTGTTGAGTCGGTACACACAGGTACTTATATATATATATATATATATATATATATATATATATATATATATATACACACACACTTGATATCGAGTCAGCACACGAGTCGCAGGGATGATGCGCGACCGTGGGATAGCTTATTATTATTATCGAGTCNTATATATATATATATATATATATATATATATATATATATATATATATATATATACACACACACTTTGAATTTAAATAATAAAACAAACACACAACATTATAAAAAATATTGAATTTGACTCACATAATTACTAATGTTAGTTTGGTGCCACTGGACCTCAAAATATCGAGCTCGGAACCCATAGGTATACACATATATATATATATATATATATATATATA